>UELX01000688.1:0-65037 GCA_900480035.1 Eupelmus urozonus | reverse complement strand
TTTGTCTTACTGGCGACTCTGTCCCACCGTTAGTAGAAAACATTGTAATTTTTAGTAAACCTTTTTCTCCGTGTAGAGTACAATGCTATTGATTAAGACTTTTAGTTATTGTTAAAATTTAATATGGAGATGGATTTTCTAGTAATTGTAGGTTCTTTTTGAAAAATGTAAAATTAATATGTACATATATATTTATCGATCATTGAATTGGGGCAGTATTATACGGTAACGCTATGATGTTTGTAATTTAGAGAAATTCGAGCACGATTAAGATTACGGATTAAATTAATAATACTTACGATTGATTTTTGTTGGAAATTAGTGCTGAATTATTGAACAGTATAAACTTTATATGCTATATATGTTATATAAACAAGAAAAGGTTGTATATGCTTATTTTATTAAAATTATTAAATTATTAAATGCTTATCGTAAATACGTTAATCTAACTTTATTTTCATAAAATAGAAAGAAATAATATATCGTAAGGCAGTTGCTTTTTATCAATTATTTTTAAATAACTTAATTTTACCAATTTTAAGAGCATTAATAACATTTTTATACGAACACTTTAATAATAGTCACGAACCATTTCTTTTTCTATTTGCTGACATTCCGGATGTCTTAATAATTTCAATAAAATTAGAACATACCCAGGTAATACCAGGCTCAACTGTTCAATATACCAGTACTAAGAGAACCGAACGCTGCACGAACGCAGCAAGCAGGTGCTGCCACCACTCAACGCGCACTAGCGTTCCTTCTAAAGCGCAACCGTTCAGTACTAACGCAGCATCATGGAGAGTAAGCACGTGCACGGCAACGCAAAGGAAATTCTAGACTTGGCTAAAGTGGTAGTCGACGCGCACACCGATTTCTTACTAAAAATATTCCGTGAATACGTGCAAGCCGTCTCGCCGAACTCGAACAGCGACCAAGCTCAAGATACAAAAAGCAGCGATGCGAAAAAATTGTTGGACGCCAGGTACCTCCTCAGTGAAAAGTGTCTCAGTGACTGCAGCATCGTGGACGTTGTAAAGTCGAAAATCCAGGATAAACTCGACTCCATCAACGTTAACAAGCCTAGTTGTCTTCCTCGTACCGTCGTCGATTCAGAACAGCAGACCGGCGGAACAGGCGCGCCAGTGAACGAGGAAGAACGGCCGACGAAAGCCCCCGAACTCGCGGCGAATGCAGCCGAACAGCGGCGTTCCCCCTCGCCGGACTGCTGCGTGGAGACCGAACGGCGTTCCCCCTCCCTAATCGAGATAAAAGACGAACCGTATTCCCCTTTGCCGCTGGAGGCGGACGAATGGCTCGACTCTTCCTCGCTCGATACGAGAGAGAACGGCGACGGGGAGTTTTACGTAGAGGACGAGAACATGGTCGAGGAGGAGGACAAGTCCACGCAAACCTCGCCTTTCCGCGAATTGCGCCGTCCCATACCCCTCGAAAGTCTGCCCTTGATAACCGTGAGCGCACTTCCAGAACTGTCCGGGTCATCCTGCGAGTCGGTCTCCTCCACTTCCACCCGGAGAGCGGTGGTGATGTCGGATACGACGAGCGTTGATAGAGCACAGAATTCCCCGTTGGCGATCAAGCATATAAAGATAATAAGGCCGGGAAAGAAGAAGAGTAAAGAGAAAGGCAAAGGCAAAGTACAGAAGAAGAAGAACAGCCAAAGGAAAAAGATTACTGAAGCGGAAAAGACCAGTGGGAAATCGTTCGTCACGTCGGAGGCGGAGAGGATCAAGGCGAGAGAGAGAATGAGGAAGCTCAGAGCAGAGAGAAGGAAAATGAAGGTGGTACCGATATGGTGCTGGGAATGCTTGAAAGAACAATACAAAGAAGGGGTGTGGATGAAGTGCAGGACTTGTAATAAAATGGCATCGCCCGAGTGCGCCGGTCATAAGCCAGATTATATCTGCAGATCGTGTAGAATTTATAAGGAGAATATGATAAAGTAATAGATAAAATAAAATTTTAGTATGTTGACAATTACAAGGTTTGACTGAACTTTTTTATAGTTACCGTTTTTTCACTTGTTGCCAAAAATATTATTAATATTTTTTATAGAATTCCAATGCGCTTTACTTTTTGTATTATTTAGAATAAGGATATTAAATAAAATATTTTTTTAATATAATACTCAAAAGTTTTTGAATTTTTTCCTAACTACATAACGTAAAACTCTTAAGTTATTTAAAATATGTGTAAATATTTTAAATAAAAACGAAATTTACGTATATATTTTTGTGTAAACAAGAAAACTTTAAGTACATCTCGAAATTTAGACTATAAATCAATCTAAAACTTTGCAAAAGACTTGAAGATAAAAATAAAAAAAGAGAGACTTGTTAGCTGTAATACAAAAAATGGAATAGTTTTTAAGTCTTCCTTTAATAGAGGACGGACTTGGGTACTAACGTTTAAGGAATATATAATAAAATTTACTTGCGTTATACATCATATTAAAAAATTGATGGATTGCTAAATATTTATAAAATAATAAATAAAATCACGAAGTCCATGAGCAATGTTTTCGTGAGTGCAAGATATCGCGTAAAAATTTATTGAGGAATCATCGATCTCATGAAAACAGCATGCCTTTAGTAGGCCAATAGTAGGTTTTGTGATTTTGTTTTACATTATAAATATTTATCAATCTGAAATAAATCGCTCAGAGAAATCTTTTTTTTTTTTTTTTTTTTTCATTAACCTTGTTTATTGCAACAACTCCAGCTTGCAATACCTGCGCCTCAGATAAAATCCCTCCTTTTTTAATCTAAGCAATTCGAAAGCAAAAATGTGCTTTTAAGGTTTGCAAATAAATGTAAACCTCGTTAGAAGATGGTACAACTCTATAAAATCAGAAGCAGAACACGAGAGGCGAGAAGACAGATAGAAGCAGGAAAAAAACAAAGTCGGTCAATTACTGCGTAGTACGCGCTTTATCTATACTTCAAAGCTCACGCAGTGAGCATTCGGGACGATATCGCTTGGCCGTTCTCCAATTTTGTGACTTGTTGCGACTTATGCCGCACATGGTAAAACAGTCAGAGCGACTGGAGATAGATCTAGGAGCGTATAGAAAACACTGAATACTGTACGTGCTTATGTATAGATAAATATCTTAAAACTTTAAACTTCTCTTGTAACCGAGACCTTCTATCTTTTGAAGGCGGCTTTTCGGTTTATTGGGAGGTACAAGTATCTTTATTTGAGCTTAAATTTTTTGTTTTAAGACAAATAAATGTTTTTCATCATTTTAAGTCATCATTAAAAGTTTATTTAGAGTTTAAAAAACTGTGGATAAAGTAGATCCAATTTTTGCAGAATATTTTACTAAAAATAGTATATTATGCACCCAAGGAGAAAAAGTAAAACATGTCCCAAATCGTATGATCTGTGAAGATGTGATCTGATGTGAAGATGTGATCAAACATGTGATCTGAGGCATTGTTTGTTTTCTCCCATGGTGCATATACTATTTTTTTACATAGTGAGCTCAAAATTACAACCTTTGCAATCGGACACAGTAAAAAAAGTATTCTTTTTTTTTTATATTACCATGTCTTAAAAAACTATTACATTTATTTTAAATAAAATAATACACTAAAAGAAGTGCTTGATAAATCTAACAAAGTAACACTTGGTTAAAATATAATTTGTTGCTCCTACAAAGTTTTTTGTTATATTTGCAAGGGTAGTGTTGTATTGACAACTATTCGGACTTTGTAAACTTTTTTTAATATAAAAAATACTTGTAACAAAAAAAATTGTAACAATCACAAAAAACTTTAAAATTACTTAACTTGGTTTTGAACACAAAATTTTTTAACAAAATACACTTTGTAGTCTTAACCAATTAATTGATTAGGTCCTGGATGCCAAAGGCAATTGGTAAATATAAAAAAATAATATGTTATACTTATTAAGTATTTTTTTCTGTGAACTTTAGTGTAGTGTAATACTTTTAAAGTATTTTAAGTATATTTATCATTGAATGTATTTTCTGTGAAATTAAATGAGCTTAAAACATTTTTTATTTAAAAAAATAACAATTATATTCAGTTTTAATAAATAATTAATGTTTAATATTTTTTTTTAATTTATTTATTATGAAGAATTACGATATATTTATATAAAAATATAAATGATAATTTTAATATTATTAAATTTCATTTTTACTTTTTAAACTTGAATCATTGAATGGAAAATTTTTTCTATGATTACTTTGAAATCAAAGATAAATATGTTAATGACTGAACAAACAATTACCTTATTATTAAATATATTGTAAGTAGATTTACACAAAATTGTAATATGAATGTTGTGTGTTCAATAGATTTTATCAATCAAACAGTAAAACAAAGCAACGCTTTCTCGTAACCCTGATTAAATTCGTTCAATAAGATTACAGGTTATCAAACCGTTCTAAATTATATTTTGTTCAAATAGTGTAAAATAAATTGAGCAATAAATTTTTTAGGTAACATAAAAACAATATTTAAATAAATTTAGTTAAAATAAATTGTTTTTAAGAACTGTTTATGAACTTCAAAAATTCAAAGCAATATTCTTATTAATTTTACTTTCTTTCTTTATCAATATGATTTAAGTAAGTAATAACAGTATCAACTTATTTTATAAATGCTTTGTAGTTATTAATAATACCTTAAAATATAATATTGTAACATAATAACTGGATTATGAGTTTTCAGTTTCTTTAAATCTGAAAAAAAAAACAAATATTAATTAAAATAAATTTTATGTTTGTGGATAGAGCCTTGTAAAAACTAATAATTTTGTTTACGTACTTGCATTTAGTGCATGTGTAAAATACTGTTTGACCTTCATCAGCTGATCTTAGTTGTAGAGTAGCATAAGACATTTTGTCATTGTTACATTGTGGACATCGCCTTTCAACAATAGGTCCATCTGCTTCTTCTTCATCATCCTCTCCTTGTTTGTCTGATGCGTATGTGTCTTTATCATTAAAAGTAATAGTATATGACATAGCCATATCACCAAAAACTGAAATGGGAAAAAAATGTAAACATTTTTGACTTAAAGATTTTTATTCAGCTAAAACTTTGATAAAATTAATCACATTCTAATTTCGATAAGAGTAATTATTTTCAAAGAATACTACGTAGCAGTATCAACATTTTCATCAGATAATTCAATGTTCAAAAATTATCATAAAAAGATGCAACATTTAAACTGCACTCTCATTAGATTTCAAGGTTATGTTTATTCCACCAATCAAGACCAGACTCTGTAAGCCTTAATTAAAGTCAAAGAAAAAACATCAAACTCATCGCTCACACATGACTAATTAATTTTGAAAAAGCAGCGGCGCGCCGATAGTAGACAGTTTCAGTACGAACCCTCAGCTCCCCATTTTCGCTTGCAAGCGTAGCAAACCACGCCGCCTCGATCACCGAGCAGCGGCAGGACGGATCCGCAGTCCGGGCAGAAGCCTGGCGTCGTCGTGAAGGAAACGTTGTCGTCGTCCATGGGGACTGTTTTTTCTTCGAGTCTAATAAACTACTGCGAACACGAGATTGAGAAAGGTAGGATTGCTTTTCTTTAGAGTTTATGGCGAGTGAGGCGTGAAAGTCATTCAGCGGCCATGCTTACATAGTTGTTATGCGGCGCGGAGTTGCGATCGTCTGCTACGTTCAGATGGAGGGAGCACGTGGGTGAAAAGACGCGCATGCGCGCACGAGCTGGGTATTTTCGAGCTCGATTTGAATTTTGTGTGTGTGCATCGATTTAGAGATGTGTAAGGCAGAGTTAGCTTGTATGGATATACGAATGCAGTTAAAAATATTTCGTATTTCGTAATTCGTTGAAATTGACGTAAAATTTTTGTAATATAAGTGTATAATAAAAGCATTGAAAGAACAATTTTTTTCGTCAAATAGACGTAGAATTTTCATAACGATTTTCTTTTTGTCAAATACAGACAAAATGACGAAAAATTTTTAACTGTGTAGATAGTTTGGCTGATTTCTAGTTTAAAATTATAATGTTAAAATTACTTCTTCATTAGTCTTTTATCAAACTTAAAAAAAGTTTCTTTTTTTCAAATTGAGTTAAATAAAAATATATTTTTTTTAAATAAAAAACATGATTTGTGGTGCGCCGAGCTGATTAATTATATAACATTAATTGCTTTTTGTGATTTTTTTTTACAATAATTTTCATGCACAAATATAAACTTTATTATTTCATTAAAAGCAATTATTGATTTTGTACATATTTTCGCGATTTTTGAAAGTAAGAAAAAAATATTTTTTTACGCATTATTTTAATTATCTTAGAAATATGCGATTTTCTTTTAAATGTAAAAACAGGCCGATTTCATGCCTGAGCTGAAAATTTAAATTAATAAAACGTATGTACATGATTCGCATAATATCAAACGTATAAGTAGATGACAAAGTTATATATAAGCTCATCTGCAGAATTAGTTACGACCAGCTAAAGACAACTTTTTATATAAGAAAAAAATGTTTGCTTTTAAGTTTTTTATTTTCTCACAAATTTTGTTCAATTAAACTACAGCGGACGCCAAAAAACATACTTCAGATATCAAATATTTTCACGAGTTGAAAAGCAGTTTCATGTACCAGTCTAAAATTCTAATTAAAGTTATGTAAACCAATTTAAACGAAACGTTGAAGAAAGATATAAATATTTTTACAATTACAAACATAGTATTATTAAACAAAAATATTTGCTCAGATGTATATTCTTTATGTTTTTATAGCGCGTTATATTAGTTTTTTACTTCGTTTATTTTAGTTTAAATTTTTCATCTAAGAATGATTAAACTTTTTTAATAATGAATTATTTAGATATATATTTTTTACTGATATATGCTTACTTTTTAATCCGACGTATCAATTAATTTTTAGTAGTTAGCTTTCAACAACAACGATGATTAATACATCGATAAATTATTACGACTATAATATTGATCATTAAAAAAGATTTATTCTCCTTTTCAAATCAAAAATATTCTTTGAAATTTTAATGTATAAAATTAAGAAATAAATATTTATTACCTGAAAATTAATGACTATAAATAACTATCTCTTATTTTTTATATTAGTAGTTATTTATTAATTATCAGGTCATTTTAGTCACGTATAAGATTTATACAGATATAGTACTTATTGCATTTCTGTGACTTCCTGAATTATTCGATTACCTTTATTTTTCGTTTTTGACTCATTGCTATCTACAAATTAAAAATGAATAAAAAATTTTTGTTATTATTAGCTTCAAAAATCTACTTAGATCTCTCATTTTTCATTTAAATATTTGAAATTAATTAAATTATACTCCACCGGTCTCTATGCCACTAAATATTGTTAACCCTTTTTTTACGTAAAGGAGTATATATTTTAAAATAAATAAATAAAAATAACTGTTCATTATATTTATTTATATAATTAAATTTTATTTAACAAAAAATACAATTGATACAACTATTAATATAGCTTACATTAATTTCATAAAGTTTCAGAACGCTCTACATTAATTCACAAAGGATTTCTTCATTAAACGCTTAAATTCAGTTTAAAAATGTAAATGCAAGAATTGCTGAACTCATTAGGAGTATCTCAGGCCTATCGATCACGGATTTTGCTCAAACTTTGTGATATGATTCTAGGAATCAAAATATGGAGAAAACCGAAATTTTAGATTCTAACTTTAAGAAACTCACATTATTGTTATATTTAGTTAGATATTTATTTTCATTTTAAGAAAATATTGAAATGAATGCTATTTTTCAAATCTTTTTTATTTGGCTGTGAAAAACTTTGAATGCATCTATAAATACATGAAATTGAACTAAAAGAAACAAGATTTTTTGTGATTTTTACAGAATTAAAATATTCTACATCCATCAAGTTATAACAGTTTAAAGTTAAAAAACGAAAATGTATTTAAACTGTAGCTCCAATATTTGTCATATTTTATTCATGTTTTTATGCCTAACTGTAAAGTGTTATAACTTTTGAAGGGAGTCGCATATTTTAAGGTTTTTCTTAGTCGAATTTTCTTAAAATGAAGATAAATATATTAATAACGTGAGCTTCTTGAAGCGCTAGAGTCTAAAATTTTGGTTTTCTCCATAATTTTATACCTAAAATCATATCTCAAAGCTTTAGTGAAAGTCGTGATCAGGAGGCCTGGACCTCTCTTAGTAAGCAGAAAACAGTGTTTTTTTTACAAAATTATAGACTAGTATATTAAAATAAAGAGAATATTCCTAAGGTAATCAAATCAAGAAAGGTCGTCGTTTATTTTTCCATTTGTATTGAAATAATTCGATGCAAAAAATTAAAATTGATGTACCAAATCCCAAGCATAAAATTAATATCACAACTACAACAAACATACTTTGTTCCTTTTTGTTACTATCTTTTTTTATTTTTTTAATATTAGCATATTCATATTTCTGGATATATTTCCATTTCAAGTACATTCCAGATTCAAAGATTTTGTTAGTCACTTCACTGAACTTTTCGACATAAGGTGATCCTTTTTCGTACAGGCCCATCAGTGGCTGACAGAAAAGCATAGCCTCGTCGAATTTTATGATCATTACACTATTTAAAGAACTGGTATCTAAAGCTCTCATAGCTGAATGCAGATCAGTTAAGCATATCGAATTTCGCTCCTTCAATAGTTTAGCTAAGCAAATACGAATATGCGGAATGGGTTTAGCAATTGTCTGAAGCTTGAGAATCTTTTCGTCATCGTTATTATCAAAATATAAGCTAGCTACAGTTTCGTCAATGTATATATTTAAATTAGACTGGATAATGCTCTTTATGGTGTTAAAGGATTTGGGACCATAGATCATCCTAACACCGACCGTTAGAATTAGGATCTCGCTGGCATACAACAAGGCTGCATAGCTAAGACTGAGAAACAACACTCGGTCACTCAATTTCCATGGTATTCGAGGAACGCTGAAATTAAAGAGAATTCGAACGATGAAATTTCTTTCCCAATACTTGTTGTCGAACTTCAGAAGTTGGATTATTCGATATGTGACAAAGATTATTATTGTGTGGAAACTGATATAAAACAACAGACTGTCGGAAAAATGTACATGTGTTTCTGGTATTATGGGAACTAGAGCCGCGAGTCCGACGCAACCAAAATTTACACCTTTTTCTAAATCATTAAAGTAGTAACGCATTAGAATAGGCATTACGTTAATCTCACCTGCATGTATTAATTGGATAAACAATAGCCAATCTTTGACAGTTACGTTTTTTACTACTTTAACTGCAACTAAAGAGAAATGGAAATATTTCGATAATATTTGTATAAGAGGATAACATATTCCGTCAACTTCTAATTTGGACAATTCATCATCTTTAATTATTTCCAAGTGAGGAGGATAATGAAATAATATAGTTTTTACAGAGTAGTTGTTCATATTTTTCACTTTATCTGGAAACAATGATATTTTTGAATTCCAATTATTCTTTTCATAACTGTCATTAAAAGGATTGTAAGTATATAAAACCGGATTTGACTCGAATAAATCATTAGTTAAGTATTTATTGAAAATGGTGACATCTAAAAACTTCTTCTCCCATGCATATTTTAAAATGTTTCTAAAATTATCTTCATGCACAAAAATATTATTAACTATAATAATTAAACATTTTGGACGGCGAGGTGCCGGGGCAATGTCAACAAAAATATCAAACAATTGCTGTACACGATTTAATTGATCAATAATCTCATCTTCCGTTAAAATACTGTCTATTATAATATGAAGTGATACCTTTCGAGGGGCTTCTAATGCCGGCAATTTGTATAAGTTGTTTTTGATCGAATTAAATAAGTTTTTTTGCTCTAATTGAATTATAACAGTTGAAATGCTATTCAATAATTTTTTAACAAGGAAATCTTGAGAATGTGTCATTAGTTTTATTTTCGTATGAGTGAAAATTGTCACTTGATATGGATTAGCGCCAGTTTTAATTTCGCGAATAAGTGGTTCAACCCATTCAGTTCCAGAAATGAAATTCTTATAAGTAATACAAAATATTAATAATCTATATATTATCATATTTAAACGATTTTCAAGCAATTGCTTTCTCTACACGAACTAATGTTTTACGGATTTTGTCTGGGTTACTTTACAGGATTCATTGATGCAATATTGGAAAAACGCAATTTATAAAGTTGAAGTAAAATGAATGATTAGGCTAGTCATTATTTTTTTAATGTTGTATTTTACTTAGCAAAAATAATGCACGTAAATGAATACTACATCTATAGTGTATATAGCCAAGGTATTGATATTTCTTTGAAACGTAATTAAAATAAATCCCGAATCTATTTCCAAAATTATTCGTAATTAACACTGATTTAAAAAATCTTAAAAGGCCTGATTGCAATCTCAAAATTATAAACGTTTGCATTAATATAAACATAATAAAACATAGTTCTTTTATTATTTGATCGGTAATACTTTACATATGTTTGAAATATATAACTTATAAATTTGAATATTATTTCAAAAATTTCAAAACGTTACGTGAACAATTTGAAGAATCATTGAACAGCGAATATTCAACTGCCATCAAATATACTGGCTGAGTATTGGTCAACATATCATTTTAGTTGGTCTGTTTTCGACCAGAATAAAATTATTTTTAAAATTATTATTAAAATTGCAATGCTACTGAAATATTTATGACATATTATATTCTATATTAATATTTCAAGTTTTTAATTATTACTGATTATTAATATATGAATAGATTTATTCATATATATTAATTGCTGGTATTGTAATTCGTGAAAATAAATATATAAATATACGTATATAACCTGGTAAATATGAAATAATGAGTTAAAAATTGATTTTTTTCGGTGTTTTTATAATGTTTAGCTATAATCATTCTAAATTTAAAATTATTAGAATTTTCAAAATAATAAATGACCAGGCAACACAAACGTAATATACAATAGTACATTTCGATACTAGTGTGAGAAAGTGATTTCAACCTCGCATGGAAGTTTGCACCTGAGCGTAGAATGAGTGAAAAGGCCACGCGTGATTGAAATTACCTTCTCGCTCATGTATTGAACCATATTTTCTGAAACGATGTGTTTCACGTTTTCTCGCGTTCAAGAGATTTAGCATACGCTTTTTTATTCGGACGTACGTGAAATCGAGTTTTGCGCACGGAATATCAAAAAGATTTAAATTTAAATGTTCTAAAAAATTCACGGAAAAACAACATAAATGCAACATAAATTTAATAATTTTAAAAAAATATAAATTTTTTAAAAATTGTTATTTTCAGAATTTATCATGTTTAAATAGTACTTTCTTGTATAAAGATTTAAACTAATGTATAAAAATTTAAATCGATATTTGTAAAATTTTCACTGAAAAATAATTTAACTGTATTCTTAATTATTTATTTCAAATGACTATTAATACATGAAAAAAATATTAATTATTATAAAAATGTGTGATAAAATAAAATATCAATATGCCCAACCAATTTAATAACAATTTAATACAAGTTTTGAATATATGCTCAATAAAGAATGCTTATTATTTTTTATATTATTTTACTTACATAATTCAATTTTCTATGGAAATCTACAGTCATAGTAAAGAAGAAGTATATACAAAGCTATTTTCCGATGAAATTTTACATATCATAATGATGAATTCATTAACAGAATGAAAACATATATGTACGTATCTACTAGATACTGCAAATGGATTCACAATGTACTTACTGTTTCAATATAATTACTTTTTCTCCGTTATCATTATACTAGCAATTAAGATAATATAAGTTCATCTGTGAAGCTCGTTGAATACATAAAGTGTGTTTGTTTTCCAGAACGTTTTGCAGCTGTTCATGCGTGTTAATATCCAAAGTTATTGCCGCACCTTTCTCCAAGCAAAAAGAATTACTCGGAAAATGCGCTTTTACCACATTATTGCCGGTATTCTGTTTAGCAGCACAATGATGACACCGTCAAATGGGTAAGAGTTTTATGTATAAGAAAATATATATATAAGTATAGACGTATTTTATAAATTTAGATGACATAATGATACGCGTAAACCTTAAAAATGTACTATAAATATTTATTTATAAATTATCCAAGTTTGTATATAACATTGCACTCAATAAAAATAATGATATTTGAATTTTATTGAATAGCAGAAATTTCTTTTCCAGAAAAAAGTTTAATTTAAAAGTGAATAAACGATATTTGATTTTGTAAATAAATTAAAAATTTATCGTTTTCTAATTTGAACAAACATGAATGACATCAGTCAACTGCAATATATTCATCGTAATACTATTTATCTAGATGAGTTAGCTAAAATTTACGTACATTCAGAATAATTTTACCTTGTATAAAGTCGATCGTCGAGGTGAATAATTAATGAAAAGAATTTTTATGCAGCACTAAAATTCAGCAACTCCGTGAAGAGATGTTGAAATCTACTAATTATAATCTTTGTGTACGCATTTAACGGTAAAATAATCTATAATCACATTTCTTTAAACATTTGGATATTAAGCATATTTAGTCAAACTTTTGATTGTCATTATTTTTTTGCAACTGAATTAATAGTCGCAATAAATTTTTTTCTAAGCTATTTTAATAAAAACTTAAAACATATATGTCATGCGTCAAATGTCAGGAATTTATTTACGTAGCTGATTATTAGTTAGCATAAATTGTATAAATTACTTACAAGTCATTGTAATACCCTTATTTAACAGACTCATATATAGAAGTTTTAAAAAAAAATAGAATAAATAAATAAATGTATGTATACAATTTTTGACAGCAATCTTTTATATAAAATTGGCTATTTTACGTAACCCACAAAAAACTACAAAATCAATGACAAGTTAATTTCCCTGATTCTATATGCAAATTGAGATTGAATTTAAAAAAAAAATATGACCTACATTATTTTCCTAAAATTTAGGAGTCCTAGATATTCCTGACTATCTTCTTTTTATAAGTTGAAGCTAATGATTTAATATGCATATGCTAATTCTGATCGATTAATTATACAGTAAAGAATAATAAATGAGAACAAGAATTTGTAAAATAGATGAATTATAGGTATACCGAAAGAAATCTCTAATAAATAAGTCGAAGCAATGCTATAAAAAGATCGTTACCGTTTTAACCTCTTCTTGCAAAAAAATTTTCTAATTTTTATATTTTACCGAAATAGAATGTTGTTTCAGAATTATTATTTATGTGAAAAATCATTAAATTAAGGTAGTACTTGCCCAATAAAGATGACGATAAATAAACAAAGTTTTGGACAAAGTTAATTTTTATATTGGAGAATATTTATTCAGATTTTCAAATTGGTTCATCATCTAGTTTTTGAAATATTCAATCGCAATTCATTTCAAAATCGGATTCTACACATATATAGAAATAGTACAATGCTAAAAGCTCTACAAATGAGAGAACTTTGAATAAATATATCTCAAAATGTACATAGTGAATCGATCTATAATTTTATAAAAGATTTATTTTTTTCTCAATCAATCACCCACACTTCCAACCCTGCCTAATCTCCACAGCCGAGCTAAAATTCAAATTTCTCCCCAGCAGCAAAGTCGTATTCGACTTCACGAAGCTACCCAACGTGGACAACTGGATCGAGTCCTCGGACACGGTCCGCACCGTAGGCATGTCCAAGGCCGTCCTGGTCCTCCAAAAAACCCAGGTCTTCCAGCGCGCCGTCTTCTTCAGCCTCCTGAACCCACAGCCCAACGGAGCCGGCTTCGCTGGCGTCCGCGTGCCGATCACCTGGGACCTCCAGGACTACGACGAGTTCAGGCTGAGGTGCCGGGGCCAGGGCCAGAACTCGCGTTATAAAATAGTGCTGAGGCACCGTGGCCAGGCCAGTAACGACGATGTTGAGTACGAGCAGTACTTTGACGCACCTATGTCCAATTCGACCTTCTCTGACGTAGTGCTGCCACTGGGGGATTTCAAGCCGTATTTTAGGGGTAGGGAGGTGAAGGACGCAGAGCCGCTGGATCGGGCCAATGTGACGATGTTCGGGCTGCAGGTGTACGGGGGTGTTTACCTGCCGTATAAGCAGGCGGGTGTCTCGGCTTTGGAGATCGAGAGTGTCGAGGTGCGCAAGTCTAATGAGCTGCCTGGGGTGGAGTGAGGATGGAGAGGATTTGAAAGGATGATGTAGGAGGCGTATATTTTTTTAAGAGATCGGACGTTGTATTGTTCGCAGCGTATTTTTTATACTGTAATCGATTTAGTAGTTGTAAGTAATAATGTCATTCCAACTCTGTAAAGTTGAAATAGTGCAAAATGCTCCACTACATATAAAAAATAGTGGAATTCTCATTAACAAATTTAGTAAATTTCGCTAAATATCACTAGATAATAGTGAATTTTTTACTATTTGTTAGTGAGAATTCCACTATTCTTTATGTAGTGGAGCATTTTGCACTATTTCAATTTTACAGAGAATGTTTATTTAGATTTTGTAAGTTTTTTGCTTTAATGCGGCAGAGGCTGTAGATGATCTTTTGATAATAAATTTTTATTTGCATTGTGAATTATTTTAGTCAAATATATATTAAAAATTCACATACTTATACCTAATTTTGATTATAATTTATGAAACATTTTATGTGTTGACGCATCCTGTCCAGATAAAAATGTTCGAAATAATGTTGAAAAATAATGAAATCTAATTTTTCAAAGCGGACTTGTTGACATTGAAATATTCTCTTGTACCTTCGCTTAATCGACAAATTATTCCTACACACGGAACCTTTTTCTTTTTATTGTAAAAAAAAACAAGCAATTTAAATTTAAATTGATCTAGTCTCTTCCATGAACGGCTGCCAAGACGTATAGCGTTTCGTGTATAGATCCCTTCCTGTTTTCCGGAAATGTCTTAATGAATAGAAGTTTTTTATCGATAGATATAAAAACCTACATTATACTCTATTTCTCAATTGTGAAGAATTAACTTAATCACGAGAGTATCTAATGAATTGATTGCCTATATAATCACCATCGCAAGTCATCGATTCATTAGACAAAATTGTAATTAAATCTTTTGAACTTTTATTTGGAGATTATCTAAGATGAACCTTGTCCACCTTCCAGTCACATCATAAATCTCACATTTAGATAGTAACTTTTAATATATAACTAATCCTAAAATTCACAAAAAATAAGTAAAAATAAAATACACAAAGAAGAAAAAAAAACTAATACAACAATTGCAAACAACAAACGCTCCAAGCCACAAAGCAAGACACCAGCCGAAACCTTGAATCCAAACGAGCCGAATGAAAAATCGCGCAGAAAAACGGAAAAAAGCCAATCGATTGAAAAGCCGATTCCCCCTATTCTTCCCTCAAACTCATTCCGTCTATTTACGTCCCACTGTCACTCTCGCATTCCTAAACAAGAAATTGATCAAACACGTCGAGGCGCCCTGTCCTTGCATCAGGACACGTACAACAAGAAAGCTCTACACCCAGCCAGAAGGCCAACGAAAAAGAAAAAAAAAAAAACCTCCCGCAAGTTCGTCAACCCACTGGCAAAGGAGAGGGAAAGTACGGAAGAGCCAGCCGATTAGACATCGTACCAGTTAGTCGCTCGAAACGAAAGCTCCGCGCTCTGCCTTTTCCTTGCCAAGCCAAAAGATCCTCTCGCAGCACATATATACATACAGACTCTCTCTACCGATCTATAATCCGCGCGCGCGCTTATAAATCGGCGGCCGGCTGATCGCTCTTAAATGACTCGGCGACACGCGAATGGCCCGTGCCTAGGCGATCTCGTCCCGGCGGCTTATATTCCGGGGAGCCGCGGGGATCGATCATTCGCCTGGCTCTGGCGCAATTTGAGAAGCGGAGAGTAGACGCCGGCGCCGCGCGGCCCGACTTTTTCTCTCGCGGCCGGATCAATTCCGATGATGGTGACGCGAGCTCGGAGATATGGATTTGTCGCTTCTTCCGTAGTCGCTTGTTGAGGAGGCAGTTGGAGCTGGAGCTGTCTGGTAGCTGCTTCGGAGGGATATGTGACAATGGTGGGACCGGCCACTGGGTAAGTGTATATTTGCGCGCGGGTGTTAGGGATGTGTGAGAGGGATTTTTGTGAAGTTGGGGTGAGGGTTGGGCTTGGGGAGAGCGGGAGGGTCTGGTATTGGAGGGATTCGATCGGATATTGGAAATGTGGGTCAATATCGCGATTTTATGAGGGAAATTTAGTTAGAGGGTTCGGGTACTGGTATTAGTTGGGTTTGAGAACGGTGTGAGGGATCTTTAGTTTAAACGTTACTTTACCGAAGGCTATGAAATTTGTCGTTGGGAATAAATTAGTTGTTGGTTTTGTCACATGTATTTGGCATTATAGTTATCGTCGATAATTTTCTCATAGTTTCAACCGTTGATCTTTTGTAGTCTAAATTAATTCTATAACATTTTTAGATTCTCTGATTTTTTCTGACAATTAATTTTTTCGTTCACAATAATTATCCCACTCAAAAGCATTGGTACCTGAAAATAGATTAAAAAACAAACATTTTGACACCCGAGTTGTTACACCTAGCAGTATTATAGATTCATAGGTAGTTTAAATTTCAAGGTAAAATTGCATATTATTCATAAGGATGATCTTATTAATTTTAACTAATACTTAAAATTAAGCAAAATAAGTTTTTTCAATTTCTTTAGTTTTTTATTTGAAAGGCTTCTAATCATTAAATTATGAAAAATACTGTAGAATTTAAATTATTTCTGTTTTAAATATATGAATAAGTTTGATTATTTAATGAATACGGAGACTTTTCTCAAATAAGTAGTTTTTTAATCTTCAAAATAAACTATGAAATGAAGAAAAAAATTTGTCTTAAACTTTTTATTCTATTTCTTTTTCTCCGTTCATATTATAATAGTACTTAAAATTAAGTTAAAAATGATTAAAAAATTTTTTTAATTTTACAATTTTATAAAATAAAATTAATAAAATTGTTATTCATGATCAATTTTATATACAAAGATAGTTTTATTTGTGCACATTTATCTATTACATTTGTATATTGTATTTGAATATTGTATCTATTGATCATTAGTGTAAAAAAATTGTAAACTTGAATCTTATCTGTATTATACACTTTCATCTTCATATATACTTGATTAAAATCGAACAACTCAATTAAAAGACAAAAAATCTTATCGCAAGCACAAAAAATCCCGAATTTCCGACCATTAATTTCCATCTTCAAGGTCAAACGTGCTACCAAAAATATTTAATCCAAAGGAGTCAGAGTAAAATATCCGTGAAACCCGCACTCCCCTAAACACACCAATATTCTTACCATCTCACCATACAAATCAAATCCACTCTTCGCTCTAATCTCCATCATCAAGCCATCATCAAGACCACAAAAATCATCAATCCACGATTGCTCCAGAAGCGTGCAGACCCTGTTCGACTTCACGCGGCTGGACCAGCTGAGCAACTGGACCGAGGCTTCGGACAGCTCGAGGCCTAGCGGCATGTCCAAGGCTGTCATCGTCCTCCAAAAGACGCAGCTCTTCCAGAGGGCCATTTTCTTCAGTCTGTTCGCGCCCAAGCCGAGCGGTGCTGGTTACGCGGCTATACGCGCCGATACCAGCTTCGACTTGAGGGAGTACGGCTATATTGTTATCAAGTGCCGAGGGCAAGGGGTGAATTTCAAGTACAAGATGATACTCAGGCATAAGGGATTGGGGAGTGACTCGCCGGTTTATGGACAGATTTTCACGGTGAGTGGAGTGGATGGGTGATTGGGTGTGTGTTATTTTATTTTGTAGCGTTTGTCTGTTTTTATTTACTTGTTAAGGAAAGTTGAGACTACGTTAAACGGGAGTAAGTTTGCGGAAAAAAAAGATTCTAATTTAAAGAATTATCGCGGGGTGTCGAGAAGTAAGATAGATGTTTCTATTTGAGCCATATACTTTTGCACATAAATTCATAACTAAATATGTTAACACTTTCGTTATGATAATTGTGCGTCATTTTTCTCGGAATGCATTTCTGGAAGTTTTGCTGGAGTTTAAAAGTGAAGACATTTCAATTTGCTTAAATCCACTTTTCGTTTTTGAAATTGGTATTTTAATGTTTTAACGTGTCTCATGATTAAAAAAAACAGTTAAAATATAGTCTATAAATTAACAAATAATATATAAAAAATCGATTTTGCATTAAAAATTTCAATAGTTTTGGCGGAAAAAATTATTTGGGAAAAGTTAGATAAATTACAAGATATTAACGAAATTTATCATGCAAAAAACATGAAAGTTTACATAACAAATCTGAGTCCAAAACATCATTTAATAATGCATTATTATCCGATAATTATTGAAAAAATAGGACCTCCGAGGCATTATTGAAGGATGAGATATGAAGCAAAACACGAATATTTCGAAGATTTATAGCTAAAAAATTTAAAAAAGAAATTATTCAAACAAATATTTATGGTGAATTATAAGTATTAAGGTTCCTATTAATTTACTTTTATTTGGCAAAATAATTTCATTTATATTACGTAGATGATTTACTCCTAATTCATCAGATTTAGAAAACGATTTTCTGTATGTGAAAAAAGTTTGGAATTCGTTGTGAATAATAAAAATAATTTAGGCATTCTTAAAGTACGTGAATCTTTATAGTTTTTGGTACCTTAGTTAAATTTTTTTCATATCTCAGAACCAATTTATACAATATAAAAATGTTTATTTTATTACAATTAATTCACAATGATTGATCGGGCATCCAAAAGAAAATTGTAGGTGCACGAGTCAGAAACGATATGCAAAGCTTTATAAGAAATCAAATTCTTATAAAAAAATCATTGAGAATTGCAGCCCAGCAATGAAACGTTATTATTAACAAATTATTAATGCAATATAAAAAAAAATTCAAGCAGAATGAAAAAATATATAATAGTTTCGGAATTAGTAAAATAAGCTTTAATAAAAGAAACTTTTATAGAAACTGAAGAAAGAATTAAAATACAATAAAAAATTAAAGAAGTTTACAATCATAACTTTATAACTATGCGATATAAATACTGATTCATTTAATTTTTATTAATATATTTTAAGCCAAAAAAAAATAAAGTGGGTCAAAGATATCGCTTGTAGTTTCAAATTATACATTCTACTTTTATTTTATTTCTTTTCTTTTTCGTCACGAAACCAAAAGTGATTTTTACTTGACCTTATTAGCTATATTTTGAATGCTTTTCTTATTTGGAATTATTAATTTTTTGTTTTATTATTTTTATTTGTTTGCCTAATGTTAAATATTTTGCTGTATGCTTCAATTACCAATTATGAAATTGTCTTTATTACTTTTTTTCAAATAGATCCTTCGATATAACGTAATATTGTGTTTGTTTATAAATATTTATAATTACTTTATTCGCACAGATAAAATAGCAGTAACTTAAGTAATTTAATAAAAACTCAATATATTATGCAATCTTAAAACTACTTATTAAGATTTTGTGTAGTTAAATTACAGAAATTAACGTAGCTAATAGAAGGACGAATAATATTTATATCAAACCACAACAATTTGCAAATATAAAGTTAATATTATAAATATAAATACTGACAGAGGGAAACTGTAACATGACGATGTAAAACGAATAAATGAAAAATTAGAATAACTCACGGCTTTGATAATCACAGACAAAAGCTACTCCATTCAAACAAAAGCTACTTCATTACTTCCAAGAGGAAACAGCAACGACGTAATTCATTCCAAAAATTGCGCTAACAATACGAACATTTTATCGCAGTGTCGATCATCGATCTAATTTCAAGTCTACGTTATCTTTACAAAATTTTTAGACTCTCTGATTTTTTCTGACAATTAATTTTATCATTCATAATAATTATTCCACTCAAAAGTATTGGTACCTGAAAATAGATTAAAAAATAAAGATTTTGACATCCACGTTGTTACCTAGCGGTATTATAGATCCATAGGTAGTTTAAATTTCAAGGTGAAATTGCATATTATTCATAAGAATGATCTAATTAAGTTCAACTAATACTTAAAATCAATTAGCAAAATAAGTTTTTTCAATTTCTGTTTAGTTTTTTATTCGAAAGGCTTCTCATCATTAAGTTATGAATAAAATACTATGGAATTGAAATTGTTTCTATTTTAAGTATATGAATAAGTTTGTTCTAAAAAATGGTGCAACGTTACTTTAAGTATACGGAGATTTTTTTAAAATAATTAGTTTTTTTAATCTTCAAAATAAACTATGAAATGAAGCAAAAAATTTGTCTTAAACTTTTTATTCTATTTCTTTAAGTGTTAAAAAATGTAAAACCAGAAAGGATAAATTTAAACTTCATTTTCCATTTAACAACAAAAAACTGTAACATGACGATGTAAAACGAACAATTGAAAAATTAGAATAACTCACGGCTTTAATAGTCAGAGACAAAAACTACTCCGTTCTCTCATAAACAGGAACGATTGCATAATTCATTCCAAAAATTACCCTAAAAAGTAGCTGCGCTATGAATACAAAAATAAGCCGCGACATAGTCACCCGATCAATTAATTATTCTATAATTTTGCAGGTGGCCGAAAATGAATTCGTAACGGTGAAATTGCCGCTAGAAGATTTCAAACCGTATTATCGGGGCCTGCCGCTGCCCACAGAAACGCATCCATTGGACTTATCGGCAATTACGAACATGGGAATTAAAGTTGACAATGGACCATATTTGCCGGATAATCAGCCCGGGGTTTCGGCTCTGGAAATCGATTGGATTAAGGCTGTTAAATAATTGAAGGCAGCTACATGGTTTATTGTTTAAGTTTTTTTTCTTGTTTTATGTTTGATTTGATGCGAGTACAGCGTGAAATGAAAAATAAGTGAAAAAACTTAGCTGTTATTTATTTTAGAAAATTAATGTGATTTATAATAACAAGCAAATTCATGCTTATTGCTTTACTTCTTCGAATAAATAATAAAAATTGAAAATAAATCTTAATTGCAACGATGAAGATTTACTTATTCCGCGATAAGTTACTAAAATTCTTATAAATTTCTTTTAAATTGCTTATCGTAAAATTATAAAAATATATACTTGTTGAAAAAAAATTCCTATTTTTATTATTTGTTTTATTTAAATAATTTTATATTTCTTTAATATTTCCTGTAATTAAATATCTTAATACATCTTTATAAATGTTATTTTATAATATTTCATACTACAATCTACTATACAATCACTATTACGACAGAAAATTGATATTTTGTAGTATAATATAAATTGATATATAATAACAAACGTGTATAATCAATAATAATAAATTTATTTTCTCAATGAAAGTGTATTTGTGTATATATTCTCAACTGTTACACTATATGTGAATACTAAAGTAATAACATTTCTCAACTATAAACACTGATAACTTACATGTATATAATGTGCATTATAAAGAAAATAAAATAAAATACGATACGTATATGTATATATTATGCATATACATATTTATGAGATGGTGACTTGCCAAAATCTATAATCTACTTATACTTTTCATTATTCTGATTTTCGTTGGAATAATTTGTGCATGTAACAACGGAATAAGTTTCCGGTAAGTTCATTTTGTTTATTGTAAATATTATAACCATTCGAAATTTATCAAATTATTCATATTTTTTATTGAATATTAATTAGTTTTTGTGAAAAAGAATATAACAATTAGAAACAATTCGCAACCTAAAATTTTTTATACAGGTAGGTCTTTTGATTGTTTTATTTAAAAAGCAGATGAATATTTTTAGTTTATCATTTATTTTTTTCCTATTTTATCAACATTGATAATTAAAAAAAATTTTCTAATAAAATTAATTTTTTTTTATATTAAATTATCCACTTTTTTCAAAAAAAAAATTTGTAATAGATATAACTATTTTTACTCTACCCAAAGTTTTGTGTGAACGTGTGTGTGAGTGTGTTTGTGAGTCGTCTGTAGAAATGAAACTCTATTTTTACAACTTTAAAGTCAGAAACAAAGAGCTTTTTCGAAAAACTAATGGTAATTACTTTAAAATAATGAACATAAAGTATGAATAAATAATAAAATCCTTTAAAGGTCTGTAACGTATTTCAAAGTATAATTACAAGAAAAGTGGAGTTAAAAAAATAAACTTTAATTGTGAGCACAGTTAAGTACTACTTAGTAGGCACAGCTTCTTTTCGTTATAAACTTTAAATTTTCTGAAATAAGTACGGCACCGGCTTTAAAAATTTTAATGAGCTTTTCGAACTCGGTTCTTTTCTTTTAATCATTTTTAATTAAAAAAAATGCAAGAAATCATCTCGAACATACGAAATAGCGTCAAAAAGCCAAGTAACTATCACGCGCAGCTTCAATCCTAAAAAGTTACATAACCCCATCGGCAAATTCCCATATACTTCACAACACACACACAAAGCAGAACAACAGACCTCCAAAACCACAAAACGTCACTATACATCGGAAGATCCCCCAACCCACATTTAAATAGTCCCGCCTGCTCGCGCGCTTTTGTCACGCGATACGGCAGGCCGCTTCATTATTGACTCGACCTCCCCCCTCCCCTTAACCCCCCCGACAAAAGACGCGCGCTAGCCGAAATACGGATATGTGTATATGTGTATAACGTCGCGTATACTTATACATATTAGCGAAAAATTCGCCAAGTCTCGGAGAGTCTTCCTGGACAGATATAGAGAACATGGCGCCCGTTGATAACTCGCCGGCGAGCAGCATGGCTGGGGGATTCGAATTGGTCTGTTCGCTCAAGTCGAACGATCTCATACCGGTGCACAAGTACAGGTCGGTCAACACCGGCCTCACCGTCTTCATCGCCGAGGTCGACGGTCCCGTTGTCTGCGGATACCTGCAGCTAGGTGAGCGAGATCGAGCGTCCTGCTGGTCTAACCTTTAAATATTACTTCGTTAGGAAGCTTTTTAAATTGAATTTTTCGTGGCTTTTATTCGTTTTGTTGATTATATTTTGCTTATTTATTTACTTGTTGTTTGTTTATTACTTTGTAGCAACTGAAGCGCACGATGATGATGGATTGCCACATACACTGGAGCATCTTGTGTTCATGGGCAGCGAAAACTACCCGTACAAGGGAATTTTGGATCTGCTGGCCAACAGGTGCCTGGCTTCGGGAACTAATGCAGCCACCGATGTTGATAATACGTTTTACACCATGGAGAATGTTGGAAGTGAAGGTTTCTTGACTCTGCTACCGGTCTACCTGGATCATGTTCTTTATCCTGTGCTCAAGGTGATCGATTGGAACAAATTTCTTACCTACCGTTAGCTTTTGTTCAATTTTCTTACTTTTACATGATGGTATTTTAGGATTCTGCATTTATTACTGAGATTCATCATATAACAGGAGAAGGCGAAGATGCAGGTGTTGTTTATTGTGAAATGCAAGGAAAGGAAAATGTAGGAGAAAGTTTAGTACATGATGAAATGAAGAAATCCATTTATCCTGGAACATGTGGATATAAGTCAAATACTGGAGGTAATTTATTACTTTTAGTTTTTCTTAATTGAATGTGAAATATCCAATTTTTAAACTTTATTGTTATTTAATATTAACATTTAGCAAATAAAAATCTATTGAGTCTTTATAAACCTTATAAAATCATTGAAATTTAATCGTTAGAGTGATATTTATAAACAATATGATATAATTTCATTTGTTGCAAATTATTTATTTAAATAACATTGACTATCTTGTTAATCTACTACTAAACTTGTTTAATCATCTTTAGACAATATATCGTCTAAATAACTATTTAAAACTAATACATAAAAGTTCAAATAAAAAAGCTTATTACTGAATATGTTTCATAGAATTAAACTAAAATGTTTATTAATCATTCTTCTTTAATACTTTTTTATTTTACTTTTAAGGTGCTCTAAAGAATTTAAGAGAAAGTACTACAAATGAAAAAGTGAGAAAATACCACAAGGAATTTTATAGGCCTGAAAATCTTTGTGTTATTATAACAGGACAAGTGAAACATACAGATGTATTTAAAGCGTTACAACCTATAGAAGAGAAAATTCTGACAAAAGTAAAATATCTTTTATTTTATTGCTTGTTAAACTTTTATCTTAATATTAATAAAATCTTTATAATTATAGGGAGATAGGGACCTTTTTACTAGGCCTTGGCAAAGCCCAGTACCACCATTTGTTGAGAGTGTTGATAAAGATGTCTACTACCCAAACAATGATGAAGATAATGGACTAGTTATTATAGGCTGGCGTGGTCCATCTGCTGTAACTAATGCAATAGATTTAATTGGCTGCAGCATATTAATGAAGTATCTTACAGATACATCAGCTAGTCCCTTACAACAAGAATTCATAGAAATCGAAGATCCTTATGGAAGCGATGTTAGGTTTTCATTATCAGAATGCTCTGCATCGGTTTTGTACTTTATGTTTGAAAATGTGCCAAAGCCAAAAATTTCTAAAATCTGTCCTCGTTTGGTTGAGGTATTAAATAACATTGCTAAGAGTGAAAATGGAATCGATATTCAACGTATGAACACTGTAATCCATAGACATATGCTTGAAACATTGAGTAACATTGAAAGCAGCCCACATGATGCTGTTGCTTACATGATCTTTGGTGATTTTCTATTTGGAAACAATAAAGAAGATGTAAGATTTTAAACAATCATATTAATAATTAAATGACATTATACGAGTTTTTCATATGTGATTTCTTTAAATTTTATAGCTTGATACAAGACTGAATGAAATTGAAAGTTTCAAAAAACTTAAATTAAAACCAGTTTCTTATTGGATAGACTTATTAAAAAAATATTTTACTGAGGCACCACATGTCCTTATTAAAGGTATACCAAGTATAAAAAAACAACAAGAATTAACAGAAGCAGAACAAAAACGTATTGCTGAACAAATTAAAACTTTGGGACCAGATGGTTTGAAGCAAAAAGAAAAAGAATTACAGGAATCTATAATTGAGAACGAAGTAATTTTGTAATAAACATTAATTATAGTTTAAGAAAAATATATAATTCATGTATTTTCTAATTGTTAATTTACAGACACCAATTCCAGATGAAATTTTATCTTCAGTGCCAATTCCAAGTATAGATTCAATCAACTACCATCATATTAAGAGCTATCAAACGGATGATAAAGACCAGCACCCAAGACTCAATATCAATAAACTGCCCTTTTATACGTATCTAGATCATGTCAATACAAATTTTGTCTATGTAAGAAACATTTTTATTAAATTATTACTTTATTTACATTTTTTAATTTTTCTAAAATTCAATAATGATCCTTTTCAGATGTTCATAGTAATGGACACATCAGATATTTCACTTGAACAAAGGCCTTACTTACCTTTGATACTAGAAGCAATTCTTGAATGTCCTGTTTTACGAGATGGAAAGTTAATACCTTATGAGACGATTGTTTCGGAATTAGAAATGGATACAATTGCAGTTACTACTAGACTAGGTCTTGAACCAAGGTCAAGATTTTTCTGTGGCTCTTATAGTCACAGTGCAATTTTCGCCATACAGGTAATTCATTACGAATCTAATTTGTTATTAGAAATTAAATCTAATAATAACATTCTATTCTGATTTTTCATTGTTTGTAGCTTGAACTAGCCAAGTATGCAAAAGGTGTAAAATGGATTAAGGAGCTTTTGTATCAATCTCAACTTATTACTGAAAGACTGAAAATCATAGCTTCCAAGATGATTAATGATGTATCACAAGTAAAACGACAGGGGAAAAAAATTGTTGATGATCTCATGTCGAGCCTTGTATATAAAAAAGGTAATATAAAACTTTTCTAAAATCTCATTAGATATTATTCAACTCACCTGATAATATTAAATATACTATTTTTATTAATTTCAGAAAGTAATCGTTTCAATGCAAGTATGTTACGTCAGCAACAATTTCTTACAAAAATGTTGGATCGGTTGAATAAAGAAGATAGTCAAAAAGAAGTTTTAGCTGAAATAGAGTCCGTTAGACGTACTCTGACTGCAACGAAAAACATGGTACTGTATATGGCTGTTAATGTCGATAAATTAGCAACGCAAGTACCTGATGTTTTCGAACCATGGAAAGAATTTACCGATTCTGATAATTCTACGAAAGCAAAGTAATTTTTGATGTTTTACACATTTTTTAAAAACTGTAACAAAATTTTCATATCTTTATTATGTTTTTAGGCTCCACATCGTTCCTGATCATAGTCTAATCAAATCCTTATCAGAAATTGATCTCAAGGGATGTGTAATAGGTTTAGGTTGCATAGAGTCTGCATTTTTCTTACAGTGCTGTCCTTGTCTTACCGACTTCTTAAGTCCAGATTATGCGTCTATTTTAGTATGTTTACAATATTTAACTCAATTAGAGGTAAATTGGCATCTATTTTATCTACATTTGATAACTTAACTAATTTGTAAACTATAAACAATTAAAACTAAAATATTTTTTAGGGACCAATGTGGAGACAAATTAGAGGTCAAGGTTTAGCTTATAGTTATAACATGTACACAAGTCCCACCGAAGGTCTTTTGTATTTAATGTTTTATAGAGCAACCAACGTTGTGGGTGCATATAAAGAGACTAAAAGTATTGTTGTAAGTTATTCATTACCTCAAATAAAGCGTAAAAATAATTTATAGTATTTTATCGCTAATACATTAATTTATTTCGTTACAGGACAGTCATTTATCCGAAAACAAGTGGGAATCGTTACTCTTTGATTCAGCAAAGTCTTCATTAATATTTGAAGTTGTTCAAAGAGAAAAGAGTGTAGGAGATGTAATTTCTAAATCTCTATTGAATCGATTCAAACAAGTGCCACAAGATTATACTCGTCGAATGGTCCAAAATATCGCTGCCGTTACGATTAAGGACATAGAGCGCGTAGCGCCATTGTACATCAAACCGTTGTTCGATCCGAATAGTTGCAAAACAACGGTAGTTTGCCATCCTTCGAAATCAGGCGAAGTTGTTAAGGCCTTTAAAGAGTAAGTTGAATCAAATTTAATAATTGTCGTTGGTTATTCTAATGCAACTATATGTTTATAACAACAAAATTTTTTTTACAGCTTCAACCAACATTTGAAACAATACAATTCTCTCGAAGAGAGTTACTTGAATTCCTGGTGAATGCAGACAAGAAAGTATTTTTTACGAAGAACTAATTGGAAAAAAATGCATGTTTGTGTGTCAATCAAGTTTGTGCCGTTTATTTGCACGAAATTAACGTAATTATAATCAATTTAGAAGCATTAGCACAGATTTACGTAAATTTCGTATAAATAAACATCGTTATAAAATCGAATGAAACTAATTATAGGCTGACACAGTGCCATTTCATTGAGTCTGCCAATGGTGAAATGATTTTTTTTAAATTTATACGTTTAGTGTATTACACTTTATGTTTTAAAAAGAAAATAATTTTGCACGGTATTAATGCTTACCTAATTATATATAAATAAAAATTATGTTACAAGAATTACTTTCGTTTTCTTTCTCTACATCTTACGCCGACATTTTCATATGCAAATGGAATCTTGATAAGTAGGAGGAGCTTGTCGTTCGAACGTTCATTCTTGCTAAAACATGACACTAGCGCTCTGCGCTCTTCAAAAAAACAACGTCCTATCGCCGATTTTTTCCAAACATAAATTCAGATACGCGAAAAGAACCTCAAAATTCAAAGTCATAATACCAGTTTATATTCATGAAAGATCGAAAAAAAGTAAAAAGTGACCATCATATGTCAAGAAATATCACTATCCCAAGAACCTAATATTAAATCGATTTGGAGAAGCGATGCAAGCGTTCAACCAAGAGCTAATCCAATGTGCGTATAACTAAAAAAATTCGCTCTTTCCTACATCAACATATTTTCTGTCAAGGGCATGCGCTCATCAAAAAGAAAATCTACCACCTGTGCTCTAGTAAAAAAAAATATCCATATCAATCCCACTTTCAAAAAAAATCGTTAATAACACAAGCACCGCGCGCGCAATCTCCAGCATTAATCACCGCGCGCTTATATTACAAATGCGATTGCGAATCCGGCGCGAGGCACCAACACGTGCGTTACGTAAAACTCGTAGTCTAAAGTCCGGTCACTGAACCCGCAATAAACTAACGTTTCGTGGAGAAGGAAAAATCGGGCTTATTTCGTAAACGAAAATCGTTAAGGAAGATTCATCGTCATTCCTCGGTCAGCGCGCTTGACGAATTCCGGCAGGAAGTTTATTTAAAATTATAATAACGCATAGACTATAAATCAGCAACTTTATAAAGAAAAAAACTTATAATCTTCATTTGACATTTCTCTAGTAACGAACCTAAACCCTCCTCTGCTCTACCTATTCTCAGGCATCGAAGAGCTGAAGGCGACCAAGTCCAACCTCGAGTCTCAGATCGACGCCGAAGAAGCCGAGAAATCGCGTCTCCAGCGCGAGGTCGAGCGCATGAGCAGCAAGATCAGCCAGCTAAACGAGAGCCTGGGCAAGAAGTCAGCCGCCCGCACAGACTACGACCGCACGATCCAGGAAACCGAGTCCGCCTACCTCAAGGTTCTTGAATCACTGACTTCTACCGCCGCGAAAGAAAGAAAACTATCCTCTAAACCGATAACAATGCAGATCCTTGAGAGCTCGCAGCTGCTGCTCAACATGGTGAAGCGGGAGGCTGCCTGCCTGGACCAGACCCTGGTCAGCTCCTCGGGCGACGGAGCGGTCGAGCTCAGGACTTGCTTGCCTGATGATCACGGCTGTCACAAGCCGGATAACCAGCATGTGAGGAAGAAAAGGGAAGCATCCGCTAAGACGTGAGGAGGACGGAGAGAAGTGACGCCTCCGGCTTTTGGGTTAATGTGTGGATGGACTGGAGATGGGATTAAATTTTGGGAGGGACGATTGGCTCGGCGAGTTTTTTCTTTCTTTTTTTTTTTTTGGATTTTTATTGCGCGAGAAAAATCTCGGAGTTTTATGGGCCGGCGAGCGTGAGGAAACTGATGAGTATTGTCCGCGAGTGGGATGGTAATTTTTGTATTATACATTCGTCGTTTTGGTGCGTTGGAAATTCAAGGTGTTAATGGTCTGGCGGTGTGCTCATAATCGTGATGGGTTGCGTAAGCGCGCTAAGCACAAAGGAGGATTTTTCTTTTGGAACTTTGAGTAATGGAAGAAGAGCGCGAGGAAAAAATATTCAGAACGTTAAACATTTTTATGAACTTGTTTTTACGAAATTTTAAAGTTTTCGATCATTTAATCAGCCTTTACATGTCCTTTTGCTTAATAAAATTTACGTAAACTAGAATTTTTTGATAATATATTTTTTTTTTCTTATCACAATGTAAAAGAAAATAATTGTTATTCCTTAATATTTTCTGTTTGTCTGTTACTACTGGAATATAAGTAGTAATAGCACGCCGTGTCTGATCTACCACTATACAAGTAAAAATTGGGTCTCGAAAATGAAAATTATTTCTAATACTTTTGTATCGTCATTAAAGTCAATAATAAAACAAATTTTATCAAAATTTACTTTTATTCAGTTCGATCTTCACGTACAAACACTACACAAGGTCTAATGTAAAGAACAATCACCAATCACCGAACGTTAAAAGGGATAATAAATGATTAAAAGCAAAAGGTTTTGGATGCACTTTTCCCAAAATCCATGCGTCCATAACCAAAAATCTTTCTCTTAAAAACAGCCTCACAAAATTCACAATAAAAAAAATCCATTCCCATCAAACCATCAAACCTCTCCACCAAACAAAACCAAAACACCCCTCACCTCGCATCATCCCAGCCATCCTCCCCCCACCAGTCCACCTCCGCGAAACTCGCTCTAGAATAAGGAAAGCATCGATTCGATAATCGCCGACCTGATTTTCTGCATCTAAGCCAAGCCAACTCGCGCGCGTGTCGCGAAAGATCGCGAAGTCCTTTTACTCGCTCTCTCGGCCACGCGGGTCGTTCAACTCTTCGAGACCGGCTGGCCCTGATGTTTCTCGTGCGTGCACTGGCTCACGCGCCGCTGATGCACTTTTTCCTTGTGTGTGGATTTTTTTTTTTTTTTTTTAATGTGGTTCTTTAAGAAAATTGCTAGTTGTCTGACGAATACCTCTAGCAAAGATTTGAACGATTCTGTATTATATGAGATTCAGAAAAAATCGAAATTATACGGGTTTGAGAGGAAAGCAATATATTGCTCAATCATTTTTATGAAACTGCTTTTTTCGTGACTTACTGATATGCAACTTTAGTTACGACTAGAAAGAATGCAAGTAGAAAGAGTTGTACCTAAACGCTTTTTATCGCTTCGGCCGTGTAAAAAAGGCCTGTAAACTGTCATGAAATAATCTGGGTCTTTTTCATAGCACAAATTGCTCGCATTTAATTTTTTATTTTAGGGGAATTTTCTATTTTCTTCCTATTCTCGAAAAATTAAAAATCAAATCTATAAAGTTAGCTTTTAGCATTAAAAGCAGAATTTCGCATCACCTTAAATCCATCTCTCTTTTCTCCCAAATCCAACATCAACCATACGAAATATCCTCAAACTCCCTCTCACATCCCATCCCCAAAAATCACCAAACAAAAACACCTCAACCCACCTAACTCAATACCTCAACGCGCTAGCATAGAACCAGCTCAAAACAAAACGATCCGCATAGAGAGCAGCGTATATGCAGTCTCTCTCCCATCATCTCCTCTCTAGCTGTACATTTGAGAGAGTTGCGGTCAGTAGGACGCAGCGCAACCGGTGCTTATATATATATATACAGACACACGCGCACCTGAAGCTCTAATCAAAGTAGGATACGCTTGGCCTATGTAGCTCGCTCTCGTCGCTAATACCTCTCCGTCTTACCCGCGTGACTCTATTTACCACTTCTATTTTTCCTTATTTCGGTAAATCGCTCGCTCGCTGCAGAGAATAAGGACGTTGCCATTGTTTTTTTGTTTTCTAGAAGTGTGTTTATTTTTTCGTCGATTTCATTGCCTGTTTGATGAACGGTGAAAAACCCCTGGGAAATCGGAAATAAAATTGGCGCGACGTTACAGCAGGAACGAGAAGCGAATCGCCTTTTTTCATCTTCAGATTATTAAACTAGCTCCGACAAATTCGCAATTATAGTAAGACACAGCCGCTCTCTAAGTAGACTAACGAGCTGAGCGCGATTTTTTTACGTCTAATCATTATCTCGCGCGCGAGCAGCCGGTTTCGCGCACGCAAATCTTTCATATATACGTGAAAAAGCGATTTTCCCTTTATAATTGGCCCCTTCTTCGGACGTTCGAGTAGCTCGCGCAATCAGAGCTGCGAAATAGGCAGCTACCTGCTTTTCCGCGTTTTGCAATAAACAGCGCACCGCGAAATTGTTACAACTGTGTCGCTGAAGGTAGTTTCTTCATGTTTGGATCGCGATGCCGTATGCGTGATTATTAAATGCGGATGTCTTACAATTTTTCTTTAATACGTTTCTGCTTTTAAGGATTGATAACGGCTTTATTAATCGTTTGGAAAAATGCGCGGATATATACGTTAGTAGAAGATGCGAGAATCGACAGGTAAAACAAGCGATATTTCCCAGCAATTTCAAGGGCTTTGAAAGATAAAAAGACGCTCGCTCCCAAGAACCATGAATTCTACCGTCGTCACCTTCATCACTTTCACACGGAGCGCTTAATAATATCATTGATGTCATATACCCATCGGACGCGCGCATGTCAAATTCGCATATAATCAACATTTGACCCTGCGGTCGCATCGTTCCCGTAAATATATACGTATATACACCGACTAGTCTTTTGCTGCTCGATCGTGAGGTGCACGAATTTGAAATGATGCCGGCCGTTTTCGTTTTCTTTGGCTGCACGAGCCGCTGGGTATATCGTTTATTTCCACGGCGCTGCTCTAAAAACGCTTGACCTAAAATCGCGCAGGCTTTTCGAACGATTCCACGCTGGTTTCACGCGAGCGTAATTAGATCTTCGGGGTGTATAGATGAAGGAAGTGGAGTGATTGTCTTCTTGGTATGGCTGTGAGGTTTTTCAATGTCGGTCATTAAATTGCAGTTCTGAGTGTTTCCACTGTGGAATAATACTGTTTAGATATTGGGAGGCAGTATTGATGATTTGAGATTGGAATGTCATTTTTTCATTTCGGTAGATAAGAGTTAATATAACAAATATTTTACACGTATTAGAGAGTGAGAAATATTTGTACATTTTTTGCAAGTTTTTATTTTTTAACGCCTAATCGTTATTGCTTTAAATCAATATAATACAAAATTTTGAAGAAATAATACTTGACTGAAAATTTTTTAAAGAATTGTTTAAAAATAAAGATAAATAAAAATTAACTTTATTATTTCAGAAATAAAATTATAAATAGTTTTTTTTAAATAAAATATCTAACCATGCAAGGTAATCTTGTATAATCTTTGGTGCAAATTTTGTGTATATATTTGAAACATAAAATTCAATCCTTTTTTAAGTATTTTTACAGTATTTATTGGCGATTTATCTTAAATTTCAGATAAAAACTTTTCTATTGAAAAATAAAAAATAAATAAAACGATTGAATAAGCTCATTTTAATAAATTTAGTACGTTATACAGGAAGTAACAAAATAAATTGCTCTTTTTTATGAGTTTATAAAATATTTCTTGATATTTTTTTCAATTTAATATTACTTTTTGGTAATTTTGGTCTCTTCTAAGTTTTTTTTTCAATTAAAATATCTTAATTTTATGTTTTTTGAATCCATCAGAATTCAAAATCTCTTATTTTTAATCTGCTTTCAGTGAGCAATGCGTCAAATAATTATGAGTCACGTAATTATAGACTTAATAATTAAATTCAGACTTATATATTATCAAAAACGAAAAAAAATTAACAAACTGTATATAATATTATAATTTTATTATATTATAAATTAACAATCTTCTCTAATATAATCTTTTATTTTTTCATTATCACAAAAAGCATGATGAGTCTCATTTATGCATATCTCTTGCTTCCATCAAAGCAAGTGAGCAGGTCCATTCTTTTTAAAAAATGAGTTTGCATTATTTTTAGAGGATTTGAAGATCCTTTTTTAAATGAAATTCATAAAATTACTGGAAACTTAAAATTTTTAAACAGATATCACACCAAGGCAAAGAGAAAATCTATTTTTAGAGCATCACTTTCCAAGATTCGCTAATGGGTCTATACTGTAACCTTAATAAATAAAATATTTTAAATGATTTTATAAATCTATATTCGACTTGATTTGTGTGAAAACACGAAAAATATACTTGTATAGTTATGACGGGGTATCATAGATCTTATACGACAAATACATCAAATTCAAATAATAAAGTCATTAAAACGAAGTATGACTTTAAGAATATATATGTTTGTTATTATTTATATGAAATTAAAAATGATAACCGTAAAAGAAAAAAGTTCATTTTTGATTTATTTCCCAAGATCTTAGAATAACAACCCGTACGTTTTAGACGCAGCAAAAAGAATGTCTTAAATTTATGACCATAATTATGTTGGTATTTAGTGTCTAAATAAATTATCTAACTTCTTTTCACTGATCTCAAGCGCACGTTGAAATGAACTTATGCAGCTACTATGGGAAGCCACAGACACACAAATATCTTACTATTTACTAGAGCTGTCGACCTTCTAGTATGTTAATTCAACTCTTCAACAAAAGCCCTTTTACAAAATGTAGATAAGCTTTATTTTTAATTCGTAAAAAATGACAGTCAAACTGTGCATACCTGAGAAGCTAAATTTAAAAATATTATTCCTTTTCCTTCCTCTTAAATGTCATCGAAAAAGTTGACGTATCGCGATAATAAATATTTTTTAACTAAACTTTTTATAGGTGCCGCAAGCCAGCGCCGCGAGTTCAAAACACTAAATGATGGACGCTCACATTTTTTGCGCCCGAGTTTTTGAGTCAAGATAAACGGAACTATTAGAGTACTTACAAAAGAATCATTCGTCATCAGTGTCTGTGACGAAAACAAGTTGTATTTTCAGGGAATAAAAAAAAAGTCTGACCGCTGAAATTTTACTTGCTAATTCGGTAATTAAAATACAGTCAAAAGAACGAGATGCTAATGAAAATAGAAGGTTGACGAAAATTAAATACAACATAGTGTTACAGAATAGTTTTTTGAATACCTGCATGTGAATTCTTAGGTATTTTAAAATTTTGCTTGTTTAGTAAGAGCTCTGATTTTATTAGAGCTGTTCTTTATTTCAATAAAAAATAAAAAAAATTTTAAGAATGATATAATTATATAATATATTAAGTACTTAATTAAGTTTATTTATTTTAAAAAATAACAAACTTAATAAAATGTTACAATAATTTCATGAGCTAATGATAACAAGTGATGCAATTGCTAATTAATCAGCCTAGTCCGGTGACTAGATAATATGATTTAAAACTATAATACATATTATTTATTAAAAAGTATGAACTATTAAAAAATGAAACGTCTATTGACGTTAGAAAAAAATAAAAACAAGCATAAAAAAATAAAAATATCCTCGGTAGTATAGTGATCAGCATCTCCGCCTATCACATAATCAAAAACACACAAACCAAATCCCACAACCCGAACAGCCCCTAAAAAAGAAACCAACCCCAAAAATATCAAAAAAGATAGTCGAAGTCGCTTCTACAGTGATTGATACTTTAGCGGTACGGCAACACGCCAGTCCACTTTTTGGGCGATAGGCGATAGGCGATATTTGACGATAATCGAGAACCTCCTTGAGAAAACGATATCTTGAGTAAACTTTTACTGAGAAGCATCGGACTACCCTGTCCAGCTCTCCGGCGACTCTCGCTTATATATCAACTGCAGCCTCCTCCGTGCACTCGCGGGAATTTCACAAGACATCTGTTGGACGAGCCGGCGAGGCTCGCGAATTTGTCTGGTTTCTGAACTGGAAATTGCATATTCACAGGCCAAAACCAGCGCACGCGCGCGCAGCTGATGCAGGGGGATCGCTGCGTGTGTGTGTATATAGAGTGGATTGAAAGACTCTAGGCGAGCTGGTTGGGTGGGTACGCGTGCACGGAGGATGAGACACGCATGCGTGAGAGCGAGAGTTGGATGCGCGCTGCAGGTGGCCGCATTGGCTTGCGGAGCGGGTTTTCTTCGAATGTTGGTAGTTTTTTTAAGGGTGAAATCATGTTTTTTTTTTTTAATTTATTTGAAAAGTAAAATTATGGGTGAGGTTAAAATTTTTTTTATAATTTATTTTCATTTTTTTTAAGGTGCACTTATTACATGCATCATTAAAAAAATATGTATTTAAAACGCCTTTTAAAATACTCCGCAACGTTCGATCAATATTAAATTCATTCCTCCTCGCTCCGAACTTCAACGAGATCCAATTGACGCAAGCAAAGACGGCTTATCCTACCGCGAAACAATCATTACTCGCAAAAAACAGAACAATAACTAAGAAAAATAAAAAAATAAAAAAAACAAGGCCGATAGAAGGAAAAAGGTAGTCGAAGTCACCTCTACGGTAAACGGAAAATTATTTTGTAGCATCGAATCCACTACATGTAGTTAGTTACAACGGCACGTATGGATGTCAATAAATTGTTGTCCCGAGAGGCGTCGGACTACCGGCTGGCATCGGCCCAGCCGGCTGCTTATATAGCAACCGAGCCCTCGTCCCGCCGCTTGCGGGCGATCCTGAAAAAGTTTTCGGCCATCTGTCGTTAGCCGGGGGTATTAACGAGTGCTCTGATCGATATTCCCCGCGAAGTTTTTAAAAGGATGGTGTGGAGGGTTGGGGGTAAGGGTAGTTTAAAGCCGGCTTTGGCATTGATGATTCTGTGATGGACTGAAGATGGATCTGGTTAGTGTATGTTTTGCATTCGTAGGAGATATACGTAGGTGGGTGTGGATACCCGAAATAGCTGAGTCTAGTATAAAAAAAGACGTGTCTAGTAAAGAGGTAGCTCCGTCGATAAAGGCTAGAGTTCGCGTAGTCGGCGCAGGTCCAAGAGAGAGTTTTTTTTATGTCTGATATACATGCGCAGTAGCTAGCCCGGGAATAACGTTCTAATTATGAATCTGTTTGCAGCGGGGGTTGTAGACGAGAATCTGGAGATTTTTTAAGGAAAGGGATGAAGAGGGGAAAAGATGTTGTAGAATACTAATGAATAAGGGTGCAATAAAGGGAGATTCGTGAATGTATTTTGTCCTTTATAACTGAGTTGATAAAATATCTGTTTCGAATAAATCTGTTTAGAATAAATGTTTATTTCAAAGCCAGATGGACTCAAATGATTTAATTGTATAAATAATGTATGTTAATTAGTCAAAGCCATTATAACTATTTGACACGTGGACTAATTGGAATTTTGAATGAATCATTTGCTTTAATTAAGAAAACGAATCCTTTATCTCTTATCTACCACATCTGGATCTAAATCTTCCCGTTTTTAGATTTTCCAAACTTCCGAATTAATAAGTCCTAAAAATCAAAAGAAAAAAAAAATAATATTAATATGCTGATAAAGTAACGCAGAAATAAATGATTATACGTCACTACTATGCATGAGTGACAAGTAGTAACGGGCCATTCTAATCAGACACGTGCCAAGGTTGTATTTCGAAGACGTGAGCGAATACAGGAAACCGTCAAAATACTAGATTTTTCCAATTATTCATGCGCAGCGAAGAAGGTCTATAAAAAATTACTATTATTCCCCTAAAGATACGAAAAATTCGCGAGTAAAAGACAAAATGTTGTTTTCATAACAATTTAATGCAAGTCTAATAAAATTTACTATAATTACAGCAAAATGTTTTACGTAAGACAGACTGTTTTATACTTGAGATTCTGTTCGATCGTTAGTAAAAATCATAGTAATTCTACCAGACCTTATTGCGTGGACACATTACGGGCTCATTCACTGGGTCATTTCCTCTGTTAAATAACACTTTTTCTCTGTGTTCATCTTTTATTTTGTCACGCCGCGCGCTTACGTCACATTTACACATCGAAAAGTATTAACGAGCAAAGTTAATAGTTTTTTTGTCCTCCAAGTTTCAGCATCATCAAATTAGCTTATACACAGTCTAATCTAAGACAAACCAGCCTCAAATCTAGCACCTCTCAACTCGTTCATTATCAAACCCACAATCTTCCCAAACGCTCAAAATTTTCCTCAAAACGCTAAGAAAACCCACGCTGCACATTCGCCTCCGTGTCACCTCGGCTTTCTTCCGTAAACAATATCCCCAACAATTCCATCCCAAAAAAAAACATTCCGCTCGTTACCTACCACGCACATTCGTATACATTATCCAACTATAAAAATCGCCTCATTTACGTAATCCCCTTAGCTCTCCGCGCTTATGCACCTCAGCGAGAAATTGCTAGGGAAAGAGAAAACTCTTTTCTAATTTCGTCTGTCTGTGCGTAAAAATTTTTTGCCAGCGAAGAAAGTCAGTTCCGCTGCTGTCGTTTCGGCTGACGTATACGTATAGAAGCACGTTAAATATAGCGCGCCGATGACCCTTGCCTTATATTTCCTCTCTCTCTGTATTTCTGCGCTGAGCTTATGAATATTCCAAGGCGAGCGAGGCGAATTATGCGAGCGATTGAATTCGGCCGATTAATAAGAGCCGGCTTTACCGTAACCCGCGCGTATGGGTGCCCAGCTGTGTATGGATTTAGCGCGTTGTGTATTTGCTACCAGTAACAAAAGAAATTAATCAATGTAATATTTTTCTTTTGATAGTGCCATTGGCGCGAGATTAACTAATAATTGAAATTCTGCGATGTTTCCTTTCGAAATTCGCGCGCAGATTATGACGGGGTGATGATTCATTGGAGTCTTGGCTGCTGTGAGGCGATTAAACTGTCTATAAATCATAGCGCGTTGTCTATTTTGACTCGAGTTCGATTCGCACGGATTAGGAAAGATTTTTTGCGATAAAGTTATCATATATTAAGGTTAAACGGAGTCCGAAAAGAGCGGATGAATTGATATAAGCTACAGGCGTACGTCATAGCAGGTAAACAGCGCGGTGTTTCTATATACGCGCCTGCGTGAATTTATTATGTAACAGTAAATACACTTCGAGTAGTCATTTGGCTTTTTACATAATTCCGGCGGCACAAAAACTATCAAACTGTCGCTTGGTTAGTAATTACATATTTTTTATCGACAGATTAAAGTTGTACGCGGTGTATTTAAAAGTTATATACAATAGTAGCAGAGACTATGTCTGTTTAAAAAGTATTTACGAATTCCAAAGTGATCAAAAAGTTAGGTAACTGCAAGGTCATCCAATTTATTAAAAACCATTGTTTATTTTACGTAGGTCAAGAGTAGAACGTCCTGAAAAAAGGTATATTTAAAAGGTTATATAATAAGGTAACTTTTTTGGCACAAAAATTAAATTAATTAATCTGATAATTTGCTTCTAATATTTCAAAGCAATGGCAAAGTAAAAATCACACAAGATTATTTGATATAAACTTTGCGGCTTTGAGTGAATTATTTTCAAGTAAAAGACCAAAATAGATTCCTTAAAATTAAAATCACTAACTACTATTCCGCTGTCATAAAACATTATATGATGTTTACGGACGTTCCAATATCGCACCCTATAATTTTAAAAATCACTATAATCATCAAGCAACACTATAACCAAATAAAAAAATAATCAAACCTCTATCCTCTCATCCAATCATCCCACCACCAACCAATCACCCAACCCACCCATATCTACAAACGCAACACACCTCAACACTTGCATTACTCCTTATTAAACCATCACCAGTTTCCGGGAAGCATCGCCATACCATAAATACGCAACCGCTTAGGCGCGACCGTTCAAAAAGGAAGCGCGCCGGCCTGCATCGGCACACGCATCCTATAAGTAATTTCCTAAATCCACTCCCGAGCGCTGCCACTGCTGCAGCGAGCGCCCACGACTCTCTCTTGCTCTCTGGACTTCGTAATAAGGCGTCGGTCGTTGCCACCGCTGCGAGCCGGCGGCCGTTGCGCTTTTTCTTCTGCATCGCGCGCCGCGAGTTCGCGCCTACGTCTGGAACGCACTGAGCGGATGGTTGCGGATGTGTATTGTGGAAGAGAAATTTTGGTTTTTTCTATAGAGGTTGAAGAGGTTCTGTAATAAGGGTGAGGTTCGGAGATGTGGAGGTGGCTGGGTATTGATGGCTGTGGGGTAATGATATGGCTGTTTTGTTGATGCAGCGGAGTTGTTTTACGCCGCGGGCAGATACGTTATGTTGCGAGAAACGGCTGTAATAGGTAATTTTCATACCTGGAAAGTCGCGGATTCAAGTAGGCGCAATTTTATGGAATAAGAGTGTTTATAGGAAGTTTAATCAGGACGTCGAGCGGATTGATCATTATACGATACATTTATATAAAAGCACATTTGCTTCCATCAATAGATTTTCATAGTCGGCTGCTTTCAAAAAATCATCTCCTCATCACCGGAAATGTCATTCACCGCGCTCCCATACACAACCACACATAACAAACCAAAAAAATGCAAAGCCCACTATTGCATAAAGTAGGCCACAAGCCACCAAAACTCATCCATCTAAAAACAAATCATCACTCAAACAATCCCCAACTAATTGTCCAAGCTCAAATCTTGCAATCGCCCGCAGCCGCAGCTTAAAAAAGCATGTCGCAACAGCAGCATCGGTACATAGACCCAAGCTAAAATCACATCACACCTCGCTCGGCCTTGTATCCTTTCCATCCTCCGGCTCGAAAACGGCTTACTAATCATCCTCGCTTTTCCAATCCCCAACAATGGACCAGCCTTCCAGCGCTGGAAGCTTGTGAAATCGCCGATGATAGATCGTTCGGCCGCCGAGGTTCCATTTCTCCTGCATCGGGCCAGCTGCACGCGGCTTAGAAAGTAGGATGCAGCAGCGGAGCTAGCGGACTGGAGAGAAGAATGCGCGTGTATGTATAGCTAGAGGTACGCGGATGCTGGGAGAGTGTATGTATTGTGTAAGGGAGAGATGGCTGAAGTGGTGGACATGTTAATTTGGCTGGGAATGAGCGAGAAGTGTGTATGTGGAAGGTAAATAGATTGCTTTTTGAGGCGAGTTTTGAAGGAGCGTTGATGGGTCGAGTGGCTCTTTTTGTTGTTTTAAGGCTGGGTGGATGAATTGGAATTAGGCGCTGTGATTGATGTTTTGTACTTTGAGCTTTTGTTTTTTTAGAAAGATTTTTAAAATTATGGTTGAGTGATGAATTGGAGAAATCAATCGTATGCGAAAATCTAAGGAAAATGCAGGGATACTGATTTTTGCATTTTTATGAGAAATTTGTGACGGCTTTTTTTATTAACCGTCATAAACGTATTAAGCTTTATTACCAATTTATGATTATTACCGTCTTTACGTCTTTTTATTAAAATTCAAGAGGATAAAATCAGAAATAAAACTTGTACGAAAGTGTAAATTACTTACATAATTTAACGACACATAAAATGCATCAAGAGATTGCAATCGTTATAATTTTATACAGCCACTCATCGGTCGCCTCTGCAAGGCGCGCGTAATTATAAATAAAATTTTTACATCTTACTTTTTGCATGAGTATTGGAACGAAAAGAAAAAAGAACTGTGTGCTTAGAGCGGTAATAGTTGTGTTTAGATAAAATCCTTCGAAGAAAATGAATTGCGTCAAAGCCTTTAAATTACAGCGCGTTAAATGCCTTTCATCGGGCCTTAATACATATATATGTATACACATATTAGGATCCTGATCAACAAGTTTTTGCACGAATTATAGGTACATGAGTACGCGCAAGTGGAAATGGCTGCTTGATCGGAAAAGTTCATGCAATGTCAATTCTAACGAATCACTGTATTAAATCGCTCGGTCTTCCGTTTGGAATCTTTAATGCGTTTGACATTTTCGCGTCTAAATCAAAGAAACGAAATGTTGAAAAATCGGATTTTGAGTATGTGGTGCAAATATGGTCATAAGGAACCCCTTAAAAATCAAAACGAACACTCCCTCCACTCTACATTAAAAACCAAAATCTCGCAGCTTTTCTCTAGCATCAAAAATCAAACTCTCCACCTATACAGCTTTCAAAAGCCTCTGCTCCTCAAAATCCATCATCAAACCACTAAAATCCGATAAAGTGAAATACTTACCCTCATTAAACGAGTTTTCCTCCAATTCTAAGTAACTCTTCCCTCATCCAACCTCCTAATAACCTGCCCACCCACACCACCTCTCCAAATCTCACCAATCTCACCATCTCGCCCTCCAGCTCCACATACCCAAACCTCACACAAAACCTCATCCACACAGTCTTGCCTCGCGAACACACCTATACACAAACACACCTACATCCAAAGCGCTCGCGTTCTGGAAAGGAGGGAGACGGCCGCTCGGCGGCTCTAGCTTCTCTACACGCACTCCCGGCACTCACACAGAGAGTGAGAGAGCGGCTGGCTCCCCGGCACGGTCTTAGCGGTCTGCGCGCGCGAGTCTCGACTTTCGCGGCGCGCACGAGGAACGGAGCGCACTTACATACACTTGTATACATACCCTCGGTCGTGCGCGCGGATCTTCGAATTTCACGAGTGTTTTTATCTACGTATATATATCTGTAAAAAGTTGAAGGGTTAATCATCGCCGGACCGATGTGCGACAACGAGCAGGAGCAGCCCGAGGACAGTTCCGTGGCACGCTGACAGAAGGTCTATTGTTTGGGATTCCTGACCTATTGTTTCGTCGGCTAGGTGTGTGATTGTTTGTTTTGTGCGTGATATTGTTTGCAAAGCGAGGGAGCTGCCATCATGACGGACACGAGCGAGAAGAACGCGATCAACATTATGGGGAACGGCAACAGCAGACCGGCCAGCTCGATTATACTGGAGACGGGCAATAATAAAAACATAGTAAGTTTGCTGATATGGGGATATTTTATGTGAGGACGTGTTGGGTTTGTTGATTTTGTGCTGAGGTGTTGTTGAAGTTTTAGGTAACTCAACTTTTTAGTTTGGGTTGTGATGACGGTCATGTTTTCCTTGATAAGTTGGTATAGTTGTGATAATAAGATCGGGAATTTTAATTATAAAGGTTAAAATATCTATTTATTTTAAATAAATTATTTATTTATTATAACTTATTATAATATTATAACGTTGTCACGCGCTATTCGTTTTAACCAGTTTACGGTACACTCCAATCCCATAAACAGTACACAATACAAACCGGCCCGGAAGTAAAACTAATCCACTTCCCTCCGACCTTTCGCAAACGAGCCTCAAGCGCATCAAAAAACAAGTCCCCAAAGCTGAAAGAAAGTAGCCGCATGACCCCAAGCCGGCTCTCCTCAAAGCCCTTCTGAAAATTGTTCTAAAACCGGTAAGCTCGCTTATGAAAACCTCGCTCGGCTTGGCGCAACTATCAAACTCGTACATAGCCAGCCGGCGCCGATTTCTTAAGAGCCGCGCTCTAGAGAAGCGAGCTAACTGCGCGCGCAATTTTCGTAAGGCGATTGCGAAAGCGTTAGCAGGCAAAAGGCGGCTCAACTTCGTTTTGCGCACGCGCGAAATCGGAAAAATGAATCTTTATGGGGCGCGTCGCTGGCTGGATGCGGAAAATGCATTAGAGCGTGAAAGAAAGTGTATGAGCGAGCAGGTGAAGTTGCGACATCTCTGCTGTCCTGCTTGATACTTTTGATTGCAGGGTTTGTTTATGGTTGGGAGGTGAGATGTGTATGGTTGTGCGGGATTTTTTGTGGGTTGTGGGATTGATTGATAGTGAACTTGTTGGTTCAATTGAGGTTTGTGCGGGTATATCAAAGTTTTTTTTAAATTTTTGTATGTTGTATATTATAAAATTGAAAAAAAAAGATATATTATTTATTTTATATAAAAGGATGTAAAATTAGAATATGTATTTATAATTTTCTAATAAACAAATATTTTTAAAACACATTATTTATACAAAAACTTGTAAAGTTTACTTAGTTTCGATATCGTATTGTTTTTATATAAACGTAATAAAAAAGTTTCCTTTCACATTACTTTCCTCAAGTCACTAAAAATATTAGTTTTAACCAATGTTATTTTAGAATATTTCTACTAATACAATTCTCAAGAATAAATTTTATACAAATAAATAAATTGAGAGTGCCCCTGTTATGTATTTTATTATTTCGATTCCCCCATTCTACGGTAGTCCCGAGAGCTAAATACATATTCCATAATACGGACGTCCTTTTTGATAAATAAGTATACGCTTATATCATGGGATCTACTTTATCTCTCGGGGAAACCCTAAGAAGCTTTCCTGTTTTATTTCGAGTCCTCAAGGTCTTGAATCTCTAAAAGAACAAACATTCGAATCATTTCAAAGACGAAAAACTGAAAAAAATTAAAGGAAAATCGATTTAACTTTGCAATATACTTTTAGTGGTTGGTGTCTTGACGGACTCGGAATGAATCTACTTATAAGGATTTACTGTCTAGTTTATCTCTGAACTTTGATTGAGTTTTCTTCAACTTTCGTATCAATAAACGTCTGCCATTAATACATTCATTTTCATCAAAGGTTACTCTACGCTTTGAATTATATTGTTGGCTTCATAAAGATTCTCTATAATAGCATTGAATACTTAAAAAGTTGATAAAATTTACGTCATATGAAATTCGTTTTTATATGTGCATACATTTTTTGAAGGTTAAAACGTTATTAATAGATTTTATATAATATACAAAACTTTACACATTTTTTTAAAGAGGGCAATTTTGGAATAAATAACCATGACAAAAGACTTCATTAGTATGTATTGAAAGAAAGAATTAGAAATGTAACTATGTTTTTGTAGTTATTTGATAAAATGATGTCGAGATAAGGGATTTCTGCAAAATCATTATATATAATTAATATGATTAATGTAATTGTTTAATTACTTGATAGGATTGTTGAGATTAATAATTTATTCGTCATGGGCTTGTTATAATAATTTATTACATATAAATAAAAAATTCCATTAAAATAAAAGTTTACTACGTAATAAAACACAAAAATGCTATATCAAAAAAGTCTTATTTAGAAGCTTTAATGGTAATCAAATAAACACAGAGCAGTCCTTAAAACATCATTCATAAATTAAAAATAATTTATAATTATTATTTTCAGTAAAATATTAAATTAAAATAGTTTATCCTAAACTAAACCCGTTTGTCATTTATTTAAAAAACTACGACAGTGACATAAAATAGTATCACATTGTATCAACTTAAATGTCAATCAGTTTTTAATCAGATGCGTAAAACTAAGCCTTGTCTACTTGCATGTCTTGTGTATTAATATTAGCATTCCTGCACTTGTTTTTAGCGTAATAATAGCTACCTTCTATCGTTAATTACAGTTTCTTCCTCTAAACAATTATCAGCTTTGAATGTATGATAACCAATTGCACATTGTAAGATTTAATATTCGAGCATGAATTATTTATGTTACTTTGGCAGAAATTGAAATAAATATTTCATGTTAAAGTAAAATAAAGCTTTCATTGCAAAATTCTCACATTAAAAAAGAAATATATGCTTAAGACGGTCTTTACGATAATTTTATGGCAACTTCTGTAGTTGAAACTTTTTTCTTTTTGTTCTTGACACTTTAAATCAAATGAAAAAATGTATAAATTCTGTAAAAAATGATGTATATTAATATTCACTTTAAAACATAATATTTTTCGTTTTCATTTACCTAATATTTCAAAACAAAAAGTTCCTTTGTCAAAAATTAAAATGACAGAAGCAATAATATAAAAGAATACTCAACACTCTTAAAACTGAGTCGCCCGGCTAATGGACTTGTAAATCAAAATGTTTCCTACTCTACCGGAATAGCGTCCATATTCATTCTTTTCGAGGACAGATAATCCGTCTTGTTTTGCATTATTACGTATAGAGAGCGATTGCACCGCCTGTTTCGTTAGTTTTTAATGTTTAAGTATATGTCGTGACGTTGATCTGAGCACAGGCCCTGACTAGACTATTTTTATTTCGAATAGCAAATTCCGATAACCCGCTGCAAAATATTCTACTTTTCTTTTTAATTATTTTGTGTTGTGATGATGAATATATACCTTTAATGATTTTCAATAATCAAAAGAAAAAAAAACGTACAATTGTTACGTAATTAAAATTAAAACATTAATTTTCGAACACTACAAAGTTTCACATTTTACACTGATTAACATCTCTTACATTTTTCCAAGCCTGCCTTTGATTTCAGGACATCCAGCTTCACTATTCCTTCTTCCACATTATTAAAAAAAGCCAGCGGAGCCTTAATCTTGCGAAATAATTGAACACCGCTCGCATCGCCATCAGTACGCTCATTACGTCTCTATTTTCCATCACATTTAGGTACACGCACGTCGCACCGGTCGCCTAGTTCCTATAAAATTCTAAGAAACTCGAATGCCCCCAACTATTCTTATGTACTAGCGGTATCTTCGTGATACTAATAAACGTTATGAACAATACGAAAATTGAAAAATTACACTGATTTGTCTGCGCGATACGGGGATACTTTTGCAGGAGAGTCGGCAATTTGCAGTCGACCTCAGAGCGATAATAACAGTGGGAGTAGCTGCAATTCCTTTTTACCGTGCGCGTTTATGGAGTGCTCGGTGAGAAGCAGACCATAAGTCTGTTTTGAAACATTTTTTTTTTTTTTTTTTAATAAAGAAGCGTCTGTATTTATGAAAGTTTGATATGAGTTTAGTTTTCCTTAAAAGTATTAGACTATTTTCATCCTAGAATATGTGACAATGGACTTGATCTCCATGTGCTCTGAACCTTACATATCTCTAACGGCTTAAAAAATTATACGATTGAAAGAATTGTGGGATGCAATATTGCAATAAAGAAACACAGGACATTCGGCCGTGAAAACCGCTTGTGAAGCGCACCCCAGGGGCCAAGTAAAAATCGATGCACATGCATTATTTTACTGCACTCAGAGCCTCAATTGCTGCTATCAGGACTATAATCGACGACATTAGGCTTTCAGCTGCACCTGTCGGCGGCTTGGAAATCTACTTTGGAATTTCGTGACTTTTATGCGGTATACCAGAAGCTTTCCAAGCCAGATAACGAATGAATTTCTTAACGTAAAAATAGCTACGTTGCTACATATTAAAAATAAATTTTTGTTTTAAAAATCGTTTATATCATTGCTTTTAAAACCCATCATAATAACAATCGCTTAAAACCATCCACATCTTATAGTTAGTACATTTATCATAGAAAAATCCTATTACAAACAATCATTCTTCCTTCATAAACAAAACTATCAAAACACATCCTTCCACACCATCCCATTCCTCACCCACAATCAAAAAAATCCCAACCACCTCATCCTCACCCCCGCAAAAAAATTCAAACCCCAGCGCCATTTCGCGCGCTCCCCAACATCCAACCCCCTCCTCAAGGGTAGCACCTAACCCCGCTTAGCGAGCGCCGGGACGGCGAACCAACAGGCCAAAGTGCGCGCGCGCGCCGCCTTACACACGCATATTGATTTTGCTGCGCGAAATAAAAGCCAGAGCGAGGGAGCAGAGCGCATACACCAGGCAGCCTGCCTCGAGGCGCGCGCGCGCAGCGGCGTACCTATTTAACCAGACACACGTCCATCTCCTCGGCGTTAAAACCCATCCGTTAATTTGCCCGCGCGGACGGACACACACGCGCCAGCGCGGGATGTTAAGTTAAACAGCGAGCCGGAGGAGAAGAGAAGCAAGAAGTGGAAGTGCATAGTATGGGGAGGCGGTTGACGCTCGGAGGAAGTGCACATTGCGGCTGCTAAGTTTCAGGAGGCGGCTGGTGGACAGGCGCTTAAGGAGGGTCCTTAGGTCATGCACGCGGATCGCTGACCACGTCTCCGTCAGCGGAGTGAGTATTTTAGTTTTAGAGTTCTGAGATTGGAGGTTTTTTGGAGAGGCAGGGAAGCGGGGGTGGCTAGAGAGTTTTTCGGCTTCTGGAAGGTTATAGTCCAGCTTTTTATCTTTAGAGAAGCATCACGTTTTAGCGATGCGGATATTTCGTTAAAAGGGTGACGATGGCCTGGTTTTTGACGCTGGAGTTTCGGCGTTGCCGAGTCGGATTTTCGGTTTTAGGGGAGCGGAAAGGGGAAGCATGGGGAATTTGCGAGCGCGCGGGCTCAGCGCGGAAGTGTTTTAGGGGTCGGGAATATGGGGCGCAGGCGGAATTAATCTCGAGGGCGGAATGTCAGTGAGTCACGAGTCTGGCTGGAATATCGTTCGGAGTTTCGGGTGGTCGATGAGATTTTGGGGTTGGTTTTTATTCTGCGCTGCTTTTAGTGGTGAGTTTGAAGGGATTTTTTAATTATTAAGGGGGTTGTTTGTTGGTTTACAATATCTCGAATATAAAACTAGATGTATTATTTGTAGTCTAAAAAATATCAGGATCGAAATTAATAGAGCCATTTTTCAATTCAATTAAAAAATATCGTACATGAGCAGATAATATTAGTAATTATTAAAGAAGTGTTTAAATTTAATAAAATCTATCACGATACGAGCAATCAATGTACTCCGTCTAATTCTCCCTCATATATATAAAGCTCTTTTTGAAACTAGTTCGCCCTCTCATTGTATCTTCGATTGATCTGCTCTGCTTTAATATCGATTGTATTACTTGCGTTACTTTAACAATCGCAATATCTTGCCACGAGATTCATTTTCTAAATTTATTTACAATCGATTTGAACGATATACTGATTATTCTTGTTGCTTTTTTTAAAGTAGAAAATAAAAATGTTATATACGATTAGAAACGTATTAAATAAATAATTTTATACAAGTATAAATTAAGCAACCTCTTGTAACTAACTGAAGTTCTATATAACATTAAAGTCTGAAGTAAATTGCTTAACTGGATTAGCTGAAGTTGAACAGAGCGAAATTGAATTATAATGTTTTCGTGAATAAAGTTTCCAGCAGCTAAAATTAGAACAAATGAGTAGAAAAGCTAACAAGATCAATATTTCATTAGAAAAATCCATCCCATTATTTAACCATTAACTATTTATCTAATTTTCTTTTCGAATAAAAATAGTGTTACATTCTTTCGTAACTGTATTACAATCGATCTTGCAACGCAGAACAAAACAGATCAATAAAGCGCTTTGCTTCAACCCACACTCCCACTTAATAAAAACACTTAATTATTTTACAATACTTATATTAAACCTACCATACAATATAAAATCTATTTTAAAAACTTAAACCATCCTCAAAAACAACTACAACTTTCCCAAACAATCCTCAACCCTTCATAAAACTTGCAGCCAGACCAAACGCTAAGTGAATTTAGTTACGTAACAGCAACTTCCCAGCGACCCAAAACTTCAAAAAACACTCACCCACCGCCCCCCACCCCCTCAAAACAATCCACCCCCCAAAAAAACCAAAGCCAGCAGCACCAAACCACAAAGTTCATCGTCCTCCCAGCTTCCTCTCCTCTCCTCTCCGCAAAATCTTGAATAAATAATCCGAGCCGCTGCATCTGACGGGCGCGCATCGCTCGCCGAGATCGCGCACTTTCTCTTGCCTATATACCACATACGGCGATCGAAGTCGCGTGTGCGAGAGAGCGGCTCCGTGATGTAGGATGCGCCGGCGTCCGTCTCGCTTCCGTCGACGGGCGCCGGGCCACTTTGCCGCCTGGGATCGTTAAAACGGGAGCTGGAGATTTGGGGCTGGGGTTTTGGGAGGGTGTAGTGCTTTTGGATTTTGGATGCGGTTGGTGGGTTTATTTTGAAGGTTTTTGTTTAAGGATTGCGGAGGATTGTAAGTTGTTTTTAAGCTTTGAGAAAGTTGAGATCAGATAGTAGAAGAGGTAGAAGTTAAATCACGTAAGGGTGTGTATAATGGAGGTACCGAGGCAACGTCTTGCTAATGTCTGAGAGTAGGTTACGTGTACGCAAGTAATTTTTATGTTCAACGAGAGAAATCTTGTACTTTCTAAAAGTAAATTTGAAAAATTTAACGTTTAATGTACTATTTTGAATAAAGCAAGAGTTGCACAAGTGCACCTGTGGGATAAGTATTTTTATAACTTTTGACGACTTCTAATTATGATTATTCGAATGAGAAATAAGAATGTTTCTGAGTAAATGGCGTTCTTAGATGTTTATATCAATTGTAACTTGATAAAAATTCATTTCAACTGCCAAAAAATTAAAATTGATATTGATTTCCGTAATTGAATTTAAATCTAAATATAATACAGTAAAAACCTTTGTTTTTCTCTTTAAAAACACTTGAATTATTTCAGAGAGCGTATATATCATTAAAATTTCAAAATTTCAATGTTTTTACGTACATCAGTTATTACAAAATTTCAAATGTTGTATTTACTATAATTTTAACCATGCGATAATTCTTTACACTTTGTTAAATAAAAATATAAAATATATTTAATTACTTTATTTGATATCTTCCAATGTCTTCATAAATTGTCTGACGCTAAATCCGTTGGTCCGTATCCATGCCAAAAACTTAAAATTTTCAAATTAGTTATAAAATTTTTTCCGGAATTCTGACGAATAAAATTAATGAACGGGGAAACTTTTACGAAAAAAATCACGAATACCTTAACCAAAAATTGAAAAAAACATTTTATCTCCCATTTTTATAGTAGAAAATCTGCATCTAAATAAAACAAAACCACGGAATTCTAAAAACTTTGAACCCCATTTCCAACATTCCTTAAAATCCACGTCAGTCCAGGAACCTGTTCTGTAAGAGTGCAAAAATGGTTCGAAGCGCCAACAGGAAAACTGCAGCCTCCACACATACATCACCTGCATTTTTCTCTTATTCTCCCAGATTCCAATCATAAAATCATCTCGGCACTTACCCAAAAATTCCGAACACTCATCAGCCTTCTTCTAAAAGCCAATCCATCTAAAATTCATTAAAAACTCCTCGACTCCCCTGCACGCAACTAGAATTTTCGATTCCGAATCCACGATGACCCCCAAATCGCTGCGCGACCTTTTGACGAAAAAAACGCGACTTTTTTTCGTAACTCACACGTGTGACCTTGAGCCGGTATTTCGCGAGCTGTTACGCAACGAGCCAGATATTCCTCGATCAAATAAAATCAAGTGGGTTAAATCGGCGCGTGCAGGAAACTTGGCCCCTGGAGCACACGAGAGCCAGCTTGGCCTGTACTTAAGTAAGTACTTCACGGCCCATATCGAGTGATGCGCTGGAAGGACGCGCGTGCGATATTCCTGTAATGGGTACACACGCGACGGCGTTTAGAAATTATGACAATTACGATTCAGCCTGTTGCCGCAATTGGGGTTCTATTTTTTATTTTTGTTTAAAATATGGGAGTTTGATTTTACATGATTTGGTAGCATTAATGATTTTATGTACACACATTAAAAATGAAGAAGATTTTCTATCTTTTCTAAGTGTTAATATAACGTGTTAATTTCATAAAAATATAGTCACGATGCACTGAAGTTGACGACGCATTGCTCAATGAAACCAGGTTAAAAAAAAAGTTATTTCTTCGCTGTATTCGTGCACCTTTGATACCAATCTGCAAACGCGGTGACAATCGCGTTAATTGAATTGGTAATTCAAAGGTTAACGTGTATTCAGTTAAGAATTGTACATCTACGCTTACACTTTCCTTAAGGCTACGATATAAGCTTTTGATTTAATGTAAAAGTGTTGGCTTAAATAATAAAAAGAAAGATTTGTAGGTTTTTACACTAAGATTTCAAACTAAATCAAATCATTTAGTATTACCATTGGGTAATTCTATATTGATAATACACAAGTAGAATAAAGTAGTTGATTTTATTATTGAGCATATTTCATATTATGGTTATAAGATTATAAGAAATAAATTACCTGATCTTTATAAAGTTATGCTGAAGTAATTTAATTAAAGTGCGTCTTACTAAACTCGACATATATCTACTTAAATATTTTATTATCACTATTTTCTTATTAAAAATTATTGTTATCGGCTATAAGTACTTAAATTATCTTTTTTATGTAAAATCGTTAAGTCGAGTAAAAGTAGACCATAAATACAATTAAAACGTTGTTAATTCGACTTCAAATTTATCAAAATACATTAACACATTAAATAAATGACAGTAAATCACGTTCACTTAATTCTGTTACAAATTAAGCACTAAAAATATATAAACCGTCTAATATTTCTCACCACTTGATACAAGAAATCTACTAAAAAAAGCCAGTACAAAAACTACCAACAATCAGTCACAAACACAATCCCCCTAAAATCTCAACATCCTCAGCAAAACTTCAAAACTCCCGCCCACATACATCGACGCAACAAATAAATTCCCCCACTTCCAAAAAAAAAAAAAGAAAAAAACGAAACTTAGCAGCAGGTCGCGTGTTTTCAAGGTCCGAACACGCGGCGATATGATAAGCGCGCGAGCCAACCTGCGCGCCCCTGCTTATAAAGCGTTAGTGTGTCGCACGGTCCGATGACATAATGCATAATACATACCGTCCGCGCCTCGAGTTAAAAGTTTTGCGCGCCGCGGATCGAGTTTGGAAGTAGTTGGCGCCGGCTTTCGCATGTTGGATTTTTTTTTTTACTTATTGATGCTTGTTGGATTTTCGAGTAATCGAGGTGTTTATTGTGTGTATAGTTTATTGTGTTAATAGCTATGTTTGAGGATTTCATCAGTATATAGATCATTAGATACGGTGGATTATCGAAGACGTAATAATCAACTTGTTACGTAGTCTGATGGAACGATAATTACTTTCCTCGTGAATTACAATGCAGCTAAAGAAATTAATTTTGTAAAAATACTCGCTTACCAAGGTATGTGTGCCGATGTGAATGTTTTAAAGACCTGGTAATCGCTACTTCAAGGTTTATTCGCAAGAAATCGATAGTATTTTTATAATTACTCTGTACATATTGAATTACTCAAGTGTACGTATTAGTATCGATGTGAATCGACCTATTGAACTTTTAGTAGTAAATAACGGCGATAGCTTAGTGTCTTAACTGTAAACGGAATATCTTCTTGAAATAGGATTTATATTGGAAATTGTTATTGCGATATTGACCTCGGACGGTTGTTTCTTGAGCGCGATTATTAATGATTGAAGAGCGCATAAAATTTAATTTTACTACTGTTTTGTCTTTGTTTTATATGGACGAGCGAATCGCGGATTTAAGATTGCAAATATGTCACCGAGTATACATTTAAATTATCATTGAAAACATGAATTTTCAAAATCAATCGTTCTATTGCGAGCAATAACCGCACAAAATGTAAAAAAACAATAGATTCCCACACTAACCCAAACAATAATGTGAATCACAAAAATGAACCATCCAACATCAAGACACAAAACCAAAAATCTTCTTCATACACCGCAAGCAAAAAAAGAGTCATGCGCTCCCAGACACGCGCCGCTTGAATAATTAAAAATTTTTTGTCCGTTCACGCGCACCGACTGGTATTTCAAATAAATCCATCCGTACCCGAGTCTTTGCACTCGAGTCGCCGCTTTCTCAAAACCGCAGTTCACTTTTAGCAGAGTGAGAGGAAGCGCGAAGCCGAGTACCAGTCGATAATAAATTTGCAAATTTGATAAATATGCAGAGTGCGAAGTCGGCCCGGAATCGACAGCTGATATGACGGATCATCCGTGCGAATTAGAGGCTTTATTGTTTAATGTAATTTTTTGTGATGATTAAGATTGTCAGGTTCGCGGGAAGGTTGATTTTTTTTTAGTGTGAGGTGTGTGGTTTTACGTTTTGTGAGTGAGTGCATGTAGTTTGGAGCTGAGTTTTTGGTTGGTGTGTGAAGTTGGCATTTTTCGGATCGTAAGTAAATTAGTGGCTGAGAAAACGAGTTTTGCGGGTAGTTAATACTTGTACAAAGTTTGGAATCTGCTCGAGTGTGTGCAGACAGAAGTTCAATCTTAGTAATTGGTTTTTTGAAAAAAGAAACTCTTTAATTTTAGGTTGTTGCCTTTTCGGTTTTAAATTATGAGAAACTTAATTTTAATGCAATTGCTGGACATTATTCAAATAACATTACTTCTTCCGGCGTAATTTTAAATTCATAACATTCATTTTTTTAAAGACAAATTGCGTGAACAAAATTTATCATTTTGTATTGCGTGCATTAAGTATTTGAAAAATTTTTAATTCATACAATCATTTTTAAAGTTATTTTAAAAGTCGAGTCAATGAATCCTATTTATAAACGTTCAAGAATTTGCATTTCCAATCACTGGAAACACAGTGGATCCATCTACGTTTCACAATCCGAACTATTTTACATTCTCTGCTTTATCCAAAAAGCGAAATGACAATTTACTACCTATTAGTACGTTTTAATATACCTGCAATTGCTACTTAGGCGCATTTCTTGAATATTCGTTAAGTAGTATTTTAAAAGTAATTTAAAAATATTGTAATAGAAATAATTATGTTATTATATTTAACCAGATATTGGTCTGACCGAATTTCCGATACTACAAAATTTATGGGATAGGTAATTTTAATAACAATAATAAAAGCTTATGTGCAATGCGTTTAACGATAATTACAGAAATTTTATCTAAATAATATTAACGTTCGTAGAAAATTTTTTAAATCATCTTTACGATATCATGAATATTCTCTTTAAAAAATAACCCGAAGTTATTTTTGAAAATACCATGTCATGAGAATACTTAGGTGAAGGTCCTATTTCCACTCTTCTCAAACTAAGATTAAACTTTGACTTTTCGATTTGTACCGACCTTGGTAATGAACCAATTATGAATTATTATAATAAATATAATAAATATGTAGTATATAGTTATCGAAAGAATTCGCGAATCTATATTGAAACAATAATTAATATTTATTCTTGAATATATTCGATTTTTTAACATTATTATTAAATATAGTTTTAGTATATAAATAATTTTTTGCATAAACGAAATAAATTATTTAGGTCAAGAACATAATTTGAATTATCAAAAAAGTTATAATATAACTCTTATTGTTACATTATGATTTCATATATAATATAAATAATTATTGTAAAAAACTTTATTATATTTTATTAAATACATATATTTTAATAACATTTTTAGGTATTAATGTATTTCGAAATAAATAAATATATCTCTGTTTGTACATACATAAACATAATCTGTATTGATTGAACAAATTAATAGTTCTTAATTATTATTTAAATGTATCTAGATATTTTCAACATTACATTGTTTTAATCTGAAGTGTAATTTTGTTCAGAGATATGACAAAAATGTGTTATCACAAATTATTATTTTTACAAATAATAAAATATGGAATTAAAACAACAGTATTAACTAACAATTTTATTAAAATATTAATTTTTCTAAAAGAATAATACAAAATATTTGTATGATTCCTTAACTTTATAAACAAATAGCAAAAACCTAAAACAGATTCTCCTTAATAAATTTATTTTCATGCATCGAATAATTTAGAAGAAAAATGTATATAATTTTAATTAAGAGTATAACGAGCTCACAGAGGAGGTCCTTCTTAAAATGTAAATTTTACCGAAAAAATATGAACGTCATTTGATTAATAAATGACTGCAATATAATTTCACAAATAAAACATGAGCACAAAACACTGTTATTAATCATGTTTCATATTTTTTACTACAATCATATAAAAAAATAATATTTAGTTATTTTTTACAATTTTACATATCATTGTCAATATTTATTTTCATAATTTTACACTACGAAAATATTATTTAAGTACACCATGTCACTCTAATCATTTATCAATCCGTCAACTTCCAAAAAAAAGTCAAACCTCCACCTCCCTACAAAACACCTGTCTCCCTCACTCGCTCCACAAGCACAACACCACCTCACCAGTTCACTCTCTTATATATACCTACACACCTAATCAAATCTCTCTCTCTCTCTCTCTCCTCTGCAGGACGTGGAAAGGGGGGAACTCAGCAGTCCATCAGAGCCGGCAGGCACCAACAGCGGCAACAACAACAGCTCATCAGGCTCGAACGTTGGCGGCGCTAGCTCCGCTTCGGCTGGTGGCGCTGAGCGCGGTAATCGGCATCGCGCTGGAGCCGGCGGCGCGGGCCGCTGGGCCGCAGTCGCTCGTCTGCTGCGGCGCCTGCTCGTGGCGATGATCCTGCTGGCCGGCCTTCTGGCCGCACTCGCCGCCCTATGGCTCTACATGGGCCCGCTCTTCCTCGTCCAGCTCTGCCTGGTAGCGCTGGTTGCGTACTTTGTGGCCGGCGGCAGGCTCAGGTGGTTCTACGTCGCGCTCAAGACTGCGCCCCGTGATATTAAGTGAGTAATACTTTTGCTATATGGGTTTTTAGGAAAGTGGGCAATGAGCAGGTGCGTGACGGGTTCCTTTGTTGTTGTTGTTTTTTTTTTTTTTCGATGGTGACGTTTATGCGAAGAAGAGATTAGTAGAGTATGATTCGACTGTATTTATTTATGGGTACAGAAATAGAAAGCTGGAGAAACATCGCGCGCGGGCTTTTCTATAATTGGCACTTTTTTCTTACGCTGTATAGATGGGATAAAGTAGAAATCAGTGATTTGAAGCTGTCCACAAACGATTAGACAATTACAAATCCCTACCGCAGAAGCACTTACATAAATAGCCGCGCTCCTAAATCACACGCTAATATAATTAACTTCCAGCTCAAAATCACCTATTCACATCGCGTCAACCAACAGAGCCACGCACACCAATCACCCGCCCAAAAAAAAAACATTCAAATCCACTAAAATATCCCCATCAAAAACCTCTCCTATCCCGTTACCGGAAGAACAAAAAAATCCCCCTCGGCCTTCTTTCTCCAGGGCGACTGTCGATGCACGCGGAGAGAAAGAGCCACGTTTCCCGCTTTCTCCTCGTGCCACAGAAAACGGGTTCCTCCTTTTTCTCTCTCTCTCTCTCTCAACCGCGCGCGCAGCTACCTACAATACACATCTACCTATATACAGATACTTTCCCCGGCGTTCTCCAAGCTAAGTGTCTATATACGCTCGTTTCATAAAACTGCTTAGTCGCCGAGGCTCGATTTTTCGGGATGTGCTGAGAGACTGCAGCGCGTCTATCGTCTCTCTGGATTGTTCGCGTGCGAAGGTCGACCGGACTTTTTTCATACGTTCTTACGTAAATCGAGCGAGCCGCTTTTTTTTTTCTCGCGTAAATATGCATCAATCTCCGCGATTGCGCGTGGAGTGAATAAACGCGCGTCTTAACGCCGTCTGCTTTTCTGCATAGATAATCACGATTTATCCGATTTTTTCGGAGCGCTTCAGCACTGACCTTTGCTCTATACATATACGCTTTTCATATCAGCGGAAAATTAGCGTGCGCGGATCGAATTATACCAATCAGCCGTAGTAAGAGCACATACACAAAGTCGCTCATAACCCAGCGTGACTTGCTATTCCAGCGCGACTTCCGGAAAAGAATTCAGCCCCGGGCCAATAGTGCTCATTATTCTATGCATCGGAGCGAGCCGCTCGTTCCCACGCGCGATTATTTTCACGATATCGGCGATCGCCGAGCGCGATTTCTTTGGGCTCGATTGGAGAAGTGCACTTGAGATTTATCGAGATTTTTCGAGGGGGTGGGAAAGGATGAGGATGTATAGAGATATGTAGGTATATAGAAGTGTGATTTTGCGAAAGGTTGCTTTCGTAAGTGTATAGTTTTACTTAATGACGTTGTTCGTTAATAATGGGTTATTGATGGATCGGAGAGACTTTCTTTAAGGATGAATGATTTCACGGGGAAGTCAGTGAAAAATGTTGATGATTCTGTCAGGCAAACGTGCTTATAGAGAGACAATACAACGACTATGCACTCGAGTATATACATACTATAGAAAACGATTCACCGTTTCTACACTACCGCTTCCTTCTCCGCTCGCTTACGCAACGCCACTTCGATCACCATTCACAACCCATCAAAATCCCATTACACTAGCCATCCGACATTTCCATTCGAAAGTGCGCATTTTAAAAACTACTCGTACAAAAATTTCCATTACCGCGAAAAATCATAAATAAGCGAAGCGATATCATAATAAAAACCATACGCGCAATGCAAACGTGCTTTCTTCGAATCTGAAAACGCAACAACTGCAGCAACGCCTCGATTCCGCCGCGCTTTGTTTTGCCTCGAGCTCAGATACGGCGAAAATCAAATCGCGCGGTTGGCTCGACGTGCGCGAGTTGTGAGTGTGTGTATTCGACGTGGTGCTAATTAGCTGGAGTGCAAGGCACGTGCGCATTGATTAATGAAAAACCAGGGACGATTTCCGTAAGAGAGATCCGAGCACGCGCGCGTTTTGTCAATAGAAGATTGAGGCGGGAGAGATGCGGGATTTATACGTGACTTTTTTTGGTTTTGAGTTGGAGAGGTTTGAGATGGGTTTGTTTTGGGTTTATTGGGATGTTTGGTCGTTGGAATGTTGAAAGCGTGTGGCTCATTGTGTTTCATATTTTTAAATATTTCACTAATTTTTTTGTTAGTTAAAACTTTTAGTTATGAATTTATTTTAATTTTCATGAATGGCAAATTGTTGTTTTTTGTTCAGATTGAAATTAATTTTATTTGAGTGACTTGAAAATATTATTTATGACTTCCGAATTCATTATGAAAAGCATATACATGATAAATTAGTAAATAACTGTTTCCTCAAATTACAAAAGCACTGAATAATTCAAGCAAATATTGAATGACATTTAAGATGTTAAAAATAATTTCTTATCGATCAATTAAAATTTCATTAGCTCAAGAAAAAATCTTTTAATTCAATGCGTATTGTTACATGTATATATAAGATACTTTCGTATAATAACAGATTTTATATCCAATAATTTTAATCATCGCTTTACCCAGCACTATTATTAATAATAAGAAAAATACTCACGCTTATCACAATACAAATAAAACAAAACCATCTTAACAAACTCTCGCCAACGCATTAAAAACGCCTAAAACTCAAACCTCATAAAACTCATCAAGTCTCCATCCGTCTCCCGCAGCCCAAAGTAACCACACACTCATAACGAATAAACGAGCGCAAAGAACGAAAAAAAAGGCAGAAAAAAAAACCAGACTCTCTCGAGGATGTGAAGAAACGCGACAGACCGGGGACCGGTTTCGCACGACCCTTACGCACTCGCGTGCGCGATGTGCTTTGCATTTGTACATATGCATGCGCCTTATAGTATATACATAAAAAAAAACAGCTGCTCGCGCTGAGTATGTAAGCAAGATCCGCGCACGAGTGTAATGACTCTTTCGTTCTCCGCGATATTTTCGTAAGCCTAAATATTTTTTTCCCGGTTTTAATTGATCAAAGGAAAAGCGCCGATCGCGCGTCACGAATAAAAAAGCTATCGATACTTCGCGTATTGGCTGTATACAATAATTGCAGGTTGGCTCATTCAAATTAATGAAAATGAAAAACAATCGCTCCTGCATATTCATACGCGTATAAGTAGCTCTGACTTTCTGGTAAATTATCCGCGCGGACTTTACGAAAGTGTATCGACCTTCGACGTATACACACACTCATACGGCCGAGTGCGCGCGGTTAGCTTCCGATAGACGTTTTACCGATACGATTACAAACGGAGCGATGTAATAGCTCTAATCTACAGTACACTTCCATCTATCTCTCTCTGTCTGGCGACTATATACGTTATTTTCCTTCGAAAAAAAAAGCATACGGATGGATATGGGGAGAAAGAGAGAAACGTGCGGAGACAGCATGTGCCCTGCGCGCGTTTCTCAAGCCACGTGTTCGCGGCGCAGTTGCGTATAATGACGCCTGTCCACTGCGATGGCGTCACATTTACGCGCTCGCGTGCTCGAAATAACGGATTGTAAACAAGTTTATAGGCGACTATCGGTTTTTATACGTGAATCTGGCGAGCGGGTAAATTATTTATTCCAGAGCTGGATTAACCTGTTGGATGTATTAGCGCGCGCGAGGTTGAGATAAGTTGTCCTGGATTATAGTTAGCCTGTGCACAATTGCACCTATGGTTTGCTAAGGTTACGAAAAATGCATGCGACTTTATTTAATTCCAATCGCAAAGGTCGTGACAAATGTGGTACACTAATATATCACATCCATCATTGCATCCTCGCAATCCTAGAATCCAAACAGTTATACAAGAGAATAAAAAAACTCTCCTCCACGCAGCTCTCTCAATGCTCTCCTTTCTTATTCTGGCTCCTCGCAAGCGCGCACTCCAGCAACTCCGCTCTCAAGGAAACATAACGGAACCATCCTTCGCGCTCGCGCATTCCAGCGAGCCTTGAAGCCCCGCGTCTATCGCCACAGTCGCATTCTCGCCTTAAAAATGAATTCTTATTACTTAATAAACCCGAAAGCGGTAGGTTTGTTATTAAGGAGAATCGTTTAATGTTTTCAGGGCGATCAGTCGCTACGTGCTTCTGCTGTGGACGATCAAGGGTCATGAGAAGAAGGACCGGAGCGTGGCCGACGTGTTCAAGCAGCACGTCGCTAAGAATCCGAACAAGCCTTGTCTGGTTTACGAGGACCAGGAGTGGACGTTTCAACAGGTGCGTTCGCATGTGTAGAAGCGAGTCGGTTTGTTATTTTGGTGGTTACTGAATCTGGGTTCGGTTCTGATGTTTTTCTGTAGGATATAGGAAGATTTTTAGTGCTGATGCGTCATTGTGTGGGCATGAACTTTCGAGATTGTCATTGAGTAATGGGATGTTTATGATTAGCTGGAAATATTAATATGGGTATTGATAATTTGATTTTAAGTAGTTTCAGTTTTAGCCGGGTCACTTGACAGATTTATAAATAAACAAATCAAAATACGTTTTATATGATCTTCGACGTAATTTTTAATCTCAGAAGCAGCGTATCGTTATCGGGTGAATACAAAGTTTAAATACGAGCCTAATGATTGGAACTTGCTCTAGATAATGGTGATAATAACTTTGAGAGGCAACTTTTATCGGAATCCGTGGATAAGGTCGAATGTAAACAGTGAATTTTTTTAAATCTTTTTTTTCTTTCCTGGCGACAAAGTATTTGAGAAGAGAATTTAAAGTTAATGAGATAGTAAAAACATAGCTTCTTTTACAGTTCCATTATAACATTCTTCATCACTATTTAAACACAAAAAATTCACAGCGATTGCTTTATAAAAAAATCTTTAAATATGTAAACGAAGAAAATAACCAGGCTCGTTAAAAACGATACATGTGAAATAATGACTCGAGCATTAGTGCAGAGTTATAAGCAATTATAATTCACGGAAGTCACGATCCGTCATCGAAAAAAAGTACGCAAAAACTTTCGCTGAATCTCAAGTTGTTTTCAAAGTAAAATCGAACAAGAATTCTCACATTCTCTTACAAAAATCACTCGCCATTATCACCCATAAAATTTCCGTCTCTCGCACATACATTAAAACATTTGTCTTTTTTTATAGGTCGAGGATTACAGCAACAAAGTCGCCTCGGTATTCAAAGCCCACGGCTACAAAAAGGGCGACGCCGTTGCCCTGCTGCTGGAAAACCGGCCGGAGTACGTGGCCATTTGGCTTGGCCTTAGCAAACTCGGCATAATCACGCCGCTTATAAATACTAATTTAAGGAAAAGCTCGCTCCTGCACAGCATCAACGTGGCATCATGTCAGGCGTTGATTTACGGTGCCGACTTGGCCGAAGGTATATCAAATACACATTTAAAAGCCTAAGTAATTTTAAAGATTTAAATTACTTATCTTTCTTCTAATCAATACCGTCACGCTCGTAATAAGCAACTGGCATAACAAAACCAGTATATACATACCCACTGTTCAGGATTAAACGCGATCCTTTGAACGAACTAGATAATTACACAAATCGCGCCGGCTCTATTTTTCCCACGTATACACAAAAGCGTGCGTGAATGCGCGAATGACGGGACGGAAAAAATCGGTGATTCTCAAGCTTATGTCACGCGCGCGTGTCGCAGATATAAGGCCGTGTAATGACGAAACATTGAGTGGACTCGAGCCGTCCTAGAGCTGGCCGATCGCGTGTTCGGCCGACTTTTGACTAAAGTCGCGAGTTCAAGAGTGTACTTAACTAATTAGTAATTTTCTTTCATCGCGAGAGCTGAAAGGAATATTGGCTTTTAACGTGTATGATTTTACAGGGAGATTTCGACACTTGGTTGATAAGTGTTTTACTAGGCTTGAACAGAACTGGTTTACGTTGCTTTCACCTGAGGAATATAAATTATTATTTTTAAGCTTGAAAGAAATTAAATGCCAGTGGGTAAAATGTCGATGAATATACGTTTCGAATCGAGTACCATTAATTGATTGATTTGCAAATTCATAAGATGCGTGCAGCTAACTGTCCGTTTCGTTATACTCAATTTATAAAATATCCATAAATTATGAACGCACGCAACGCGGTTAGTTAAGGATACATACTCGCACGCATTTCTCTGCCTCTTTAGACATTCAACTTTTTTGCCTCATCACAAAATCCACAAAAACCTATTTTATCACTCGCTTTTTTCCTGTAAAAAACATCAAATAAAACGATTTTGCACCTATGAATAAAAAAACCCTGACTCAACAATTTCAATCCAACATTGCAGCCGTGAAGGACATCGCCTCGTCTCTGGACGCCAAGCTGGCCCTGTACCGTCTCTCGGACGATCCGAACGCGCCAGCGGACGGCCTGAAGGAGAAGGAGCTGGGCAACTTCCTGGCGGACGCGTCAAGTGTGGCTCCAGTCGTCCAGGAAAAGGGCTGCTACGGCGACAAGCTCATGTACATCTACACCAGCGGCACGACGGGCCTGCCCAAAGCCGCTGTTATCACCAATTCCAGGTAATTTGGGGAAAGTTACTTTCTATAGTGATGATGACTGCATAAAATAATTTGAGTATGCGTGTATGCATGTATGTATCTTATCTGTGACAAAGTTGAATGCAATGCTCGCACGTGCGCGCGCGCGCGCGTTTTCCATTTTTGATGAAGCGTGTCAAAGTCAACGGTCGCGTTCGACTTTTCGCGAGTTTGTTTTGCTTCTATGTAGAAAGAAAAACTCACTTTTCGTGTATATAGAGTACGCGGAGTGCCTCTCAGGCTTCGTCTACATTGTGACTCAGACTTGCTACCGCGCCTCTTGATATTGAGAATTATATATAAGTTTGCAAGATTTTGGATTTATGTAGTACTGTTATGGATATCTTTGAGTTTTCTGACGATAAATAGTACAGAAATAGATCAATTGGTTGAGTATAGTAAAGATTATTAAAGTTTATGATAAAAATAAGTAGACTCTTATCAACTATGCCTAAAAAATATATATACAAAGATATTAGATATAAAATGAATATTTTTTTTTAGGTATTTTTAGTGATTTTTTTTATATTTGTAAATTATACGTAAGACATTGATTGAAGAAAATAAAAATTATTTGTAGAATTATGAAACACCAAAATAAAAACTTTTATTAAAAAGTATTTATACCTTGAAAATTTGTTTGTTTCAGATTCATGTTCATTGCTAGTGGTATCCATTTTTTGGCGGCATTCCGCACCTCCGACCGATTTTACACACCTCTGCCGCTTTATCACACGGCAGGTGGCGTCATGACTATAGGTCAAAGTCTACTTCACGGTGCTACAACCGTCATTAGGAAAAAATTTTCCGCTAGCGCATACTTCAGCGATTGCATCAAATATAATTGCACGGTGAGATACTTTTTTTATACTTATCGATCAACCAGTAGTAATAGTATACTTCAAACTGGATTAAAACAGATTAATTTTTACGTTAAAAAAACCTTGCATTTTAAATGTTAATCAGATAGTTCATTTAGATAAACTAGATAAGAAATTGGGAGTTTCAATTTCTCAGACAGATATTCTTATCTCTTAAATCTCTATTGATACATTCAAATTGATAGTAAATATTAATATTATTTAAATAGGATGGATAATAATTGTTTAAAAATGTTTTTAAATTAGTAGTAATCAAGAATATTTTCATGTTAAAATAGGTAGCGCAGTATATTGGAGAAATGTGTCGGTATATTTTGGCCGTACCACCAAAACCAGAAGATAAGAAGCATAATATCCGCATAATATTTGGAAACGGACTCAGGCCACAAATTTGGCGTGAATTTGTAGCGCGATTCCAAGTTCCTCAAGTGTGTGAATTTTATGGTGCCACTGAGGGTAATGCAAATATTGGTAAGTATCATATTTTTTGGAGTAACACTTGCAACTTTACATTCGCGTTCTTAATGTTTAACATTTTTATCTTCGTGTATTTTAACTTAGTTATTAACTAACAAATTGATTTCAGTAAACGTTGATAACACAGTAGGAGCAATAGGCTTTGTATCGCGCATTTTACCGGCAGTGTATCCTATTTCAATTATTAAAGTTGATGCTGATGGAGAACCAATTAGAAACTCGAAAGGACTTTGTCAAGTGTGTGAGCCAAGTACGTATATTATTATTGTTTTTTAAATTTCAACTGTAAAATTACAATTTTAATTTAATATATTCATTTTACTTGAAACTCGTAAATTGTCATTAATTTAAATAACTACAACTATAAATTAATTTTTTCAATATAAGAGTTTCAAGTGCAGTGCTTGTTTTTATGAATCCTTTTGCAATTTTCCATGCATATGCATTTATGCAAATACTGACTTGAACGTAATGCTGAATGCATAATTGTAAAAGATACTCTAGTGTTAAAATAATTTTAAAGGTTACTGTTTCTGATTTCTAGATGAACCTGGTGTTTTCATTGGTAAAATTATTCCAAATAACCCGTCCAGGGCATTTTTAGGATATGTAGATAAAAAAGCCTCTAAAACTAAAGTTGTTCATGACGTATTTTCCAAGGGCGATTCCGCATTCTTGTCAGGTAAAATTATTTAAATGATGAAAAATATTGATAACAAAAGAGTAAAAAATTACGAACTAAACGATTTTCTTTTATAGGCGATATTCTTGTGGCTGATGAGCTCGGTTACTTATACTTTAAAGACAGAACTGGAGATACTTTCCGTTGGAAGGGAGAAAATGTTTCTACATCTGAAATTGAGGCTATTGTTAGCAATTTCATTAATTACAGAGATTGTGTTGTTTATGGCGTAGAGGTAAATAATCAATGTTTCATATCTTCTTTGCACTTTCTTCTTTAGCAGTATTTACAAATATTATTTTTCGTTTCAGATACATGGTGCGGAAGGAAGGGCAGGAATGGCAGCAATCTACGACGAAGACGGCACTCTGAACATTGATCGATTAGCAACTGATGTAAAGGAGCAATTGCCAGCTTATGCCAGACCACAATTTATTAGGATATTAACGAAAATTGATCTCACGGGTAATTTTTACTTTCTTTAAACTAGATTTATAAAGAGCCTTTTTAAAAATACGTCATCAATCGATGTTTTTCTTAAATGAACATTCATTTCTGTTGAAATATTTTGATGACTCTGAAGAACCAAAAACAAATTTACGATAAAAAATTATTTGAATTTATTATTCGATAATTTGCATAATTTTTTTTTATTGTTTATATCAAAGTTTGATTAAAATGAATGATTAAAATAATTTTTTTTTATATTGGCAATAAAATTAATAATAAAGTTTTATGAAATAACTATTACATATAAAAGGGTATAGTCAAAT
>UELX01000687.1:0-65048 GCA_900480035.1 Eupelmus urozonus | reverse complement strand
CGCATTAACAGAGCAACTTGCTCGCGCCAATAAAAGTACGATCGCACAGCCGTTCTACGAAGCCGGCTTTTATTACCGCCTCGCGCGCCAGTGTATTAAAACAGCCGATTAAAGCCAAATACTTTCCGCGCCGATAATTCCCTACTTTTTTTTCTCCCGCCGAAATTTGCATATTACGCGGAAGGAGAAAGGCGTTTCTTTTCGGGAATTTAATACCCACCGATATTAGTCGGCGATCTCGCGCTATTCGAGAGAGAGGACCAATTGGCCGTGTCGCCGCTTTCATGAAAGCCGGTCATCCCTCTCCCCGGCTTTCTACTCTCCTCCGCTCTCCACGCGCCTCTACTATTATTACGCCAGTGCTCTCCTCGTCCGTGGCCCAGAAAAAAAAAGCATATATCGCGCTTACGCACGAAATAATTAATTTTCGAGCTTCTTTTACATTCGCGTGCGCGCGCTCTTCCACGAAAGACGCGAGTACACGCACAATAGGAGGGGGTGGGGGGGAGACCCTATTTATAAAGTACAGGCCATTAGAGCGTATTATTTCCGTGGGTGCGCGCGCGGTGACGTTAAGTAGCGAGCGCCGCGCTTTATGGAAAGGAGGTAATCCGATATGACGACGATGCCTGGGGCCGTACTCGGGGCTCTCGATTAATTCATTGGGAGAGGGTGTCTAGAGCCGGCAAAAAAATGCGTATACGAGGTATGATGCCGGAGAGCTCGATTATAGAGGGACAAAGGATGTATGACGTAGATATAAATTCATTAATGTAATTCGGCCGGGGCGCGCCGATTATTTTAGATTTGGCGGGGAAATTTCGCTCGGAGCTACGCGGGCCGGTTATTTTTTGGGTGCGGAGCCTCGAAAGCTACGGAGCTTCGGGACGTTCGTATTTATAAAAAATTCCGAAGAATCTATAAGAAACGGCTAATCTTAATTTCAAAGTATTACGATTCCCGAAAAGGACAAACATCTCTATCGAACCCGATAAAATCTAAAGCAAAGCCTCAACGTGTAAGCAAGAGTACAAAGGCTCAAATTGAGCTCGCTACGTACACGCTCGAGATGAAGAGCAAACAGCGCGCGGAGTAAAAAGCGCGCCATGCGCGGCTTTCTTATCAGTTACGCGCTCGACTGTGTAATAGGCGAAGTCGAAGCGCCGGCGAGTGTAAGGTCGAGACTGAGAAAAAAAGGGCGGCTCGACGCGGCGTTAATTTAGAAGTGTCATAATCGCTAGAGTCAATGAACCGGCGATCGGGTCTATTTATATCGGTGTACACGCAAAAAAGCGGCTCGCACTCGCTGATCGTACTTGGGCCACGCGTAAAAACGTTGTATTATTTTAATCGTGATAAAATTAATTTTATAAAGTGATGGTTTAATATTTGATATTTGGTACAGCTTTAGCAAATAATTGTATAAAAACTAATTTTATAAAGAGTTATAAATTTAATAAAGTTTTATAAAATTGGCTCCCTGGCAGAACGGTGGTGGTGTGCGAATACCATCGTTTCCAGTAAGAGCAAAAGCAGCAACGTTCAGGTAAAATAAAAGTATAATTTTTTACAAGCATTTTTTTCTCCATTCATTCTAAAAATTTTCTCTCAAATATTACTCAATTTAAATGAATATTTACAGTTATTAAATAATTTTTATTAAATTAAAAAAGAAATGTAACATCAGTTATATTTTTTTTACTTATCTGATAAATATTCCTTTTTTTCTTTCTTGTTCATCGTGTGAAGATTTTTAAAATAATTTTTTTACTTTTACTTCTGAAAAAAAATTATAACATCAAATTTTCAAAACATCCTGTGTATATTGTTTATCCGTTGCTAAGAAATGAAATAACCGATTCTTATATCCGGCAATGAATAAACAGCTACATTCAGTTCGACAGGATGTTTTGAAAATTTTGAGCTATGATTTTTGCTGAAGTACCAAATAGAGAAGTGGAAAAATTATTTAATAACTTTCACGTGATCGAGGAGCAAGACACAAAGCAAGAAATGGAGAAGTCTTTAGCAGATAAGTAACAATAATATAACTGATATTATTTTTTTTTTAATTTATTAAACTTTATTTAATAACCTTAAATATAACTTTAAATTTATGTAATATTTTGGAGTAAAATGTTTAAAGCAAGTTCAGAATAAAAGTCTTCGTAAAAAAATATTTTTATTTTATTTTCATTTTACCTATGCATCAGCAGTGCTAGAAGCGATGGTTTCGAGTGAGCGAGGAAATTTTTTACACAACTTTATTAAATTTATAACTTTTATAAAATTAATTTTTATACAATTATTTAAGCTAAAGTTTTATAAAATTTTACACAACTATCACTTCGCAAAATTTAATTAATAAAAAATTTATAAAATCTTTATAAAACTCCACGCGAGCAGCTCCATATATCCCCAACATCCTGCACGTTGCAAGTATGTATATAACGTAGAAAAAGAGGCACGAAAACAGCGAGCATTAATGCAGTCACGCGCCGTTGTCTATCAGTTGTCGCTGTAAATCTCCGCTAATGAGATATATCCGCGTGTCCGCTTCGCTTTTCCACCGGCTCGTTTTCCCCCCGCCGTCCACTTTTTCCTAGACACCCAAGCTCAAACCGAATGTTTGCCGATCGACTGCGCTAAAAAAGTCGCGTACCGCCGAATTGACGAAGATTAATAAACGATCAACTTGAGTAAGAGATCCAATTACTGCCAAGTTGATCTATGAAAGCTATAGGCGCTGGGTTATATAAATCGCGGACTCTTCAAATTTCTTGGCCTGGCCCAGCCGCGGAGGAAGCGATCTATTAAAGCTCATTACGATTTTCAGCAATGGTGAAACCGATATTTGCAACATGACAAACAACTTTTGCATAACCGGCCCGAGAATAGTAATTTTTCTCAAACTCCTCTTCGCTCATCAATAATAACCCATCCCTTACTCAATCATCGAAAATCGACGTTTACTTCCCATCTCAGCTGCGATCTGTATAATCCTCGCAGCTCTCCGACAGTGACGGAGCACGTCGAGCCGTTAACGATCTCAAGCCGGCATTAGCCCCGGCGCTGTGCCATTTGCATATCGATGCATCCGCGCGCAGATTCGGCGCCGAGAGATAAGAATCTCAGGCCCAAAACGGCTAGTGTAATTACCCTCGCGATTATCGCTGCGCGCACTTAATACCCAGAAAAGTCGAGAAAAATCGTCGGATGAATAATAGCCTTACGCGTGGGCCGCTGAAAGAGATATGTAATTACGCGAGGTCGCTTGCGCAAATCCGCGCGGAAAAATTTTCTATTCACTCTCGAGAGCTAGGTCAATTAACGAACTTTTTTCTCCCATCGATGCACTTATCAAAGCTCTCGGACAATAACGAGTTTTGCAAATGTAATTAAGAGCCAACTTGCTTACGAAAAAAAAACAGCGGGGGAAAAAGCTCGCATCCGGTTTTCTCGGCCGAGCTCCTCGGCATAATATCCAAGATACTGATATACGCAGGTTTATCTCTCTTCCTCCGCCTCATATTTATTACGCTACCTACGTGCGCGCATTATACAGCGCGTGTACATACGCATCGGCGAAAATCTGCATTCGCGCGTGGGCGAAGCACGTGACACGCGCTCTCTCATCTCTCTGCAGCAGCGAGAGCGAAAAGAGAGGCGTCATGAGGCGAGGTTCTATTATTGCGCTGTGTGAGCGCGCCGCGTGTATGTGTGTATATGCAAGCGCGCGGTACCGAGACACATTACACCGCGCGCTCGCCCAGCGTGTATATTTTTATCAACGGAAGTGCGTCGTTGCCGCGCTCGCGCTCGCGCATTCCTTACTGTACTCTTAGTGTCTGTGTATGTACGTTAGTCTGGAAAAGCGATGCTAGTAGCGCTGCTATAGTAGCTTCTGCCGAATTGTATTTTTACACGCGAGATTGGGGGGAGAAGCCTGATCACGCCGCCCACGCCTCCCTCTCTCTCTCTCTCTCTGGCTTGTCGTCATCGGCAAAGCAGCCGAGTCTTAATTCACTTTCCTCGGTTATTGCGCGCGCTTGTACAATAACACGTTGCGCCGGTAATGCTGCGCTTGGATTTTCGAGCGCGTTTTAATTGTCGCTCGGCTATGATTTGCGCGCTGATCGATCGTGGCCGACTGTTTGCGGAATTAGTCATGCGCTCTCGAGATACAGTTTATTCAGGCATTAAGATTCCGCCGCGTACGGAGACAGCCTGCGTAAAAATAGAGATTACCACAGAGCGTAATTACTAAGGAAAAAAGCGCTAGGATAAGGGCCTCGTTACATTCTAATCCTCGACGCACAATGGCTCAATTTTTCCCTCTAGCCATTATCGCAGTCATCGAGTCGTTATTAAATCCAGCAGTCCACGCGCTCGCATGAAAAAGAGAAAGTGTCGTGGAATTCGCGCGCGTGGGTAGTGTATAGAGGCGAGGCGTTGCACGCGTCGATTGTCGAGAATAAAGGAGCTGGCTCTGTGTACGTGTGGGCTTGCAGCTAATGTGCCTCTCTCGTCTATGTGCTTGTATATATCTCGCGTGTATAATACGCGTGTAGACGCGAATGTTTGAGAGCGAAGCCATGGGCAAAGCTCGCCGCGCGCCAGCCGAGAGCGCATAACCGGATCAGAAACCATGCAGTCGTATATCTACTTTTCTACTTATACGCTTTGCGCGAGGGCAGCCCCGAGTACAGCACGCTACCGTGCGCGATTGTTGCTTTTTTTTTCGTTTCGGCTTTATTTCTTTTTTTTTACCAGCTGGTTAGTATATACTTTTTGCATCGGCAGATCCAATAAGGGACTTTGCGCTCTAATCCCTTGTTTTCAAATACAATTACGCTGGCGAGCGAGCTGTCTAGAGATAACGATCGGCGAGAAAGAGAGATAAGGGGGACTCTGCGTTTTAGAAGCTGCGTTTTCGAAAGGAGAGCCACACGTGAAATCCGAGGCGCCGCAGCCTTGAGGAGAGCACCGGACGCGTCTCTCAGCTCTGTCCGTCGACTTAGCGAGAAGCGCGATCCTTTCTCTCGAAATCGATTATGCAAATGCGCTAGAGTTTTGCTTATAAGAGCGGCGGTAATCGGCGAAAAGTAGCGCTCGAAAAACAAGCGAGCGTGCGCGAGTCCAGAATCCGCATGGCGGCTCCAATTATTCCAGTTATTTCAATTAGCCTCGCGCCTCTGGCTTCGTAAGCGAGGCTTGGAACCGATTGCGCGCGGCGAAAGAACAATATAACCATTCTCAAAATATACTTAATATGCGTCGCTCTGAATAGTGTAGGATGTTTAAGCATGACTTTGTTAAAAACGCGAGGTTTGGTTTGATAATTTGCGATTACGCCTTGTGCTAACACTCGCGGCGTTATGGTAATAAATAATCGTGTTTAATTGCTCACGTAGAGCTGAGACGTCGTTGGCGAGGGCTTGATAAATATTTTATCTCTGAAACGTTTTGCTGAATCGTAATGAGAGCTTGCTTCATTAACGTTAAAGAATGCGATATTGTGACTTTACCAGATTAACGATAATTTTTCATTAAGTTGAAGAAGCTTTTGAAAAATGTGCTTATTAAAATCTTGATTTCGTTTTATTAGAAAATTAAAGCGACGAACACCAGTTATTTTTCGATCATTTGAGAGTATGTAGCAATTACAACTATCGCTTTTTTCATGAATGATAATAACGCGCATAGACGATAATAAAAAAGTTCCGGAGACAGCTCTCTTACTCACTTAGCTTCTAGTTTGTATATTACTAAATGTTTATCTTATATTTCTCATGAAGGCTCATTAATTGTAATCGATGTAAATAGAAATTATATTAGAGGAGAATCGAGGGTGTTTTAAATAATTCCTAGAACTAAAATTGAATCAGAGATGTGTTTTAAATCAATAAAGGGAATAATTAATAAACCAAGCGGCTGACAGATTTAGTACTTTGCATCTCCATTAATAATAACAATAATTCCGATTAATTAAATAATCAATGGCAGTATATAATTGATAGCAGCAATATTTCCATTACCATCAATCTCTCACTTTTATTACACTGCCATCTTCACGCTCATGAGATGTGAACAAAAAAATTAAATAACTAACAATTTAACAACTGCATAGATCAAAACAAACTATTCTAACATTACTCTTAACTTTTATCATTCCAGGCGAACCCATGCCAGCACCCAATCGTCATACTGAGGGACGTCGAGAGCTCGAACATGGAGTCGCTGTTGCGCTTCATGTACCACGGCGAGGTGCACGTGGGCCAGGAGCAGCTGGCCGCCTTCCTCAAGACGGCGCAGATGCTGCAGGTGCGCGGCCTCGCGGACGTCAACAGCGGAGCGGCCGCCGCGAAAATACCACCGGCGGCATCAGCAGCCTCTGGAAACAACGCGAGCGCGCCGGTAAGATTAACTTTTCAAACTCGTAACTCTTATTATTGAAGAATTGAATTGAAATTGACGGATGATTGATGCAGGCGACGCCGCGAAATCCATGGCAAGATAACGGGAGGGGCGATCTCAACGAAAGCGGGCTCAGTCCACCGCCGGAGAAGCGGCCCAGGAGCTACTCGCCGCCGCTGGGCAATCACGTCGAGTCTAAGTCTGATCTCCAGGAGTCTCTGTTAGGACAGGCGCTTGAAGGCGGCCCCACGATACTCACATCTTCCACAAACAATGTTCAGGTAGATTTCTTTTTTTCGTATCATGTAATGTATTATAATTCCTAAGGTAAGGTTTTTTATAGTCGCAGTTTATTATCGCTATCAGATACAATTAAAAATACCGGTACATTGAAAGTACAAATTCCTTTGTACAAGACATGAGAGCTGATAAAAGTTTTTTCTCGATCCTGTCATACCGCTTTCTTGACGTATTTATAGCTACCAGTTATTACTTCTTAGCAAGTAAAACTGATTTCTCGAGCTCGGTATTTTAAGCAGTATGGATAAAAACGAATATATAAAACTGCTCTAATAATTTATAGAGTTTTGCATTTGTTATAATCGAATACATTTTTCAAGCAAGTGTAGTTTTTATATGAGCTACAAAGTGAGTTTATAATCTTGATGTTACTTTTATCATGTTGCGCTTACTTGCTTAGCTCGCAAAATTAAATTTATGTGGCTTACCCAGCATATTAAATACCGTCTGCTATATTTTTTGCAATTTATACTATTTTAATACAGCAGAAATTGGCCTTCGTATTGTAAAATGCAATTGCAAAATATTCTACTTTTAAATTCAAATAGCAGTATAGCTTTAGTTTTAAAATATTTGAAAAACAAAAATAATTCATGTAATTTATATTTGATTTCGGCAGGCACAATCGACGGGCGAGGACTCGAATTCGATGTCAGACAATGAGGAAGATACCTCGAACAACGACAGCATCCTCAATTCCGTAAAAACTGAGCCTAGTGAACTCCTGAACGACTCTCTGGAACACCATCGCAACGCGTTTCCGGCTGCGCTACTCGGCCTCCAAGGTAAGAATATGGAGATCAAACCTTCTCTCTTCTCCATTCTCCCTAATAGAGCAGCCAGCAAGCTCTCCAAATTACCTTATCGTAAAGGCACTTTGCACAGACTTACTAAAGCGTTTTCCAATAGACGCTCTCTTGTTCTTTTATAACGAAAGAGTGCAAAGATTATTTTTTTTTCCAACCAGTCCAATAAAATCTCCTACACCAGTGTAAATATAAAATATAAATGATAAAAATTTCTTTCTTAATTTACAGGTTTGATGCCAGGACCATCGGGGATTCACGCAGCTAATCAGGATCCAAACTACGGTGAGTCTCTTTGTAAAAGTTACATTGTTATCCATTCTAACGGTCGTAGCCCAAACTAGTATCCTCCCGCCATTCCTCCGTACAACTCTGATCTCTCGTTGTTGCGTTGAATGCATGGAACTCTCGTACCTCTCAACCCCGTTTTCACAATATTCCTTTTCTCCTATTTTTTTTATATTCTTAACTCTTATAATCAGTGCGCTGACTAAAGCGTTTCTAAATTATACGTGCATTTATCGAAGCCAAATGTATTATATATATATATATATCTATGCGTAATCGATGTTACGAGAGGGAGAGGCGGAGAGAGAATGAGAAAAAAAATTGTGGGTGGATTGGATATTATTCTGAGAAAGAGCGAACGAAAAAAATCGAATTAGAGTCTCGCGAAAAATTGGATGTATAAATTAAGCAGTTTGTATTGTACGAAAACTGTCTCTCTTTCCCTTGTGCGACTGGGGACAGAGAGACGGCGCGCTTGCTCAAAAAAAAAAAAATTCTGTAATCAGCTAGCCGAGAGAAAAAAAAGCCGCGCGGAAGAGAAGAGAGTTTAGTGTTTAAGGAATCGCTCGAGCTTGGCTGAGGACTGAAAATTGGCTGGTGGTTCCAGGGCGGTGGCAGCCCTCGGGCGGCGAGGGTTCCGGCTCCGGCTCCTGCTCGGCCTGGCTCGCCGGCAACAACTCGTCCTCGAGGAATGAGGTCGCTGGCCTTGGCACCAACAAGCAAGACCTCCTGCTGCAGCAACCCCAGACGCAGCCGCAGCCGCAGCAGCAACAGCAGCAACACCAACTGGCCACCAGCCAACAACAGTCGCAGCAGCAGCAGGCGCTCAACGCTCTCAGCAGTCTCAACCCGGAGCAGCTCACGATCATGCATCAGAAGCTCCAGAACAATCTTCAGAGTCTCCAGCAAAAGCAGACGAGCGAACAGCAGCAACAGTTGAATCTCATGCTGCAGTCGTGCGCCAAGAAGAAGATGGAGGAGCTGGCGCTGCTGCATCCGTTCGGACAGCATCAGATGGACGCCAACAGTCTGCAGGGCAAGCCCAAGTGTCCAGAGTGCGGCAAGATCTACTCCAACAACTCGAATCTCAAACAGCACATTGTCAACGTCCACACGGTCCAGACCGAGTACATCTCCTGCCATGTCTGCTCCAAGCAGTTCAAGACCAAACAGTACCTGCAGATCCATCTGCTATCTATGCACGGCATCAGGAAGCGCAAGAGCTATCCCGTCTATCAGTTGCAGACGCACGCGCAAGCTCAACAGCAGGCCGGAGTCACACAGTTCCCAACGGCGGCCAATCCGAATCCACAGCAGCTGACGTTCTCCAACTCTGACAGATGGACGGCCGAAGAGAAGCAGCAGCAGCAGCAGCAGCAGCAGTGATACGCATCGCATTCAACAAAGACTGATCATTCTCCATTTTAGTGCGAGCGTTAGAGACATGCGCGATTTAGCTTAAAGTTGTAGTGATGGCGAGCTCTCTCTCTGTGCGCTCTGTTCAGATAAGTGTTCCACTTGCCTGTCTCTCTCTCTCTCTCTCTCTCTCGCGTTCTGTCTCGCCCGCCCACTGCGGGAGAGGAGAGCCCCCCCGCTCGACCACCCCGCTCGCGCGCAAGCGAGCGCATACACGCGCCTGTATTATATACGAGAGATAGGCGCGCGCCTTGAATTACAAGCGAACGAGCGCGCTTGCGAGAGAGTAGTAGTACATCGTATTGATCTCCGCGATTCAACAAACAACGCCTAGTGCCTCCCGCTCCTTCCTTCTCTCCTCCCCTTCCCCTGCCCCGCTCCCTCGCCTGCCCCCCTGTGCGCCTCCTCCTCCTCCTCCTTCTACTACTTCTTCTTCTTCTTCTTCTTCTTCTCTCGCTCTACTACTCGGGCGCACACGACTATGCTCTCCCGACTACTATCGGCTTTCCTTCCTCTCCTCATTCTTTTCACTTCTTCGCCTTCTGACTCCGATCCTCTCTCGTCTTCTCTGCGCGCGAGCGAGCAAGCTCCCCCCGCGCGCAACGCCTCGAAAACCATTCGTATTCCGCGCGCCGACGACTACGACGATATCCCCACCCGCGAGCCAATACCCCCTTTCAGTTTCTGCTGCTGCTGCTGCTGCTGCTGCCCCTCTATCTGCTCCCCACACGCCAGCAACGATCCCGCGCTCTTTTGCGCGCGCAAGACGCGCTTGCTGCTCTGAATTCGAAGGAGACTCGTACGTGTCCTCCTACGAGGCTTGCGGATTCGATATGCTCGATGCGAGCAGTCGTATGTGATGCTGCAAGATTCGATTCGAAGCTTTCGTAAAGCCTTATTGTGCGGAGTATATACACGCGCGCTGACGAACGTCCGAAGATTGGGTGGATGCATGATCTCGCAGAAATGCATTAGCATTGCGAAGTTTTTTTTATTTATATAACTTTGCAGATTTAACATTCCATTATTGTTTATTTTTAGACTTTCCAAATTGTATTATTAACTTTGCTTTATCGAAAGAACTTTAGCCTCGGAGTAAAGCTCTATTTTCGCTGTATTTTTTCCTACTCGATTCGAGCTCTGGTTGAGAGGGAGCGAGGGCCAGTGATTTCCGGCACTCGGGCTTTTGCACAGAGGACGAGCCATCAATTTAGAAGCATCGATCAGTCGGCTTCGAATCGGATAACTGGGCCGAGTTTTTCGCATCGAGCTAAAGCTTCCCTGGCATTGCGTTTACGCAGATTCTTATCGATCTCTCGCTGGCAGCAGCTGACCCTCCCTCAGGCAGTTTTCTCCGTTTTTCTCTGCAATGGCAGTCGAAAATGAGACAGCTGCGAGTAAGACGGAGAAAAATAAATGAGGCGCGGAGCGTGGGTGGAGAGGAAGGCCGCAAGCTTTCACGAAGGAAGAGAATCACGCTGCCTTTAAAATTCATTTATGCGAATATTCTTCATAAGGTTCGGAATTTCATTAATCAGAAATAAAGTAGCGAGCCAGCTCTCTCTCTCGTTTTCTCATCTTTCTCCTCGACCGACTGCATTTATTGAGAAAGAAACTTTTTCAGCCCGGGCTCTATTGAGAAAATTAGAATATTCATTTTATTATGAGGCGCGCGCGCGCTCAGGATGCGCGCCGGGCGTCGGTTATATACTGGGGGGGAGCGCAAAAAGGAAATGGAAAGAGAGCGGGAGCCTGGCGGAAAGGAAAAAAGTTAAAAGGAAATAGGAAAAGGAGGCTGCCCTGGGGGGTGCGGTCTTCGAGTGTATATACACTTTCGATTGCGCGCACGCGCTTCAGCCTGTGTATGTGTGTGCGTGAAGCTAGCCAAGTGCTTGTGTGTGTGTGTGTGTGGGTGTGCGTGTGCACCGCGGGCTCTTGAGAGACAAGACGCTCTCGTCAAATCGAGGCTTTCATTCTCTTAACCTCTTTTTCTACCCTACCGGCTCTCGCCCTCTCTCTTACACGGCGAGATCTTCCATTAGACTGATGAAAAATCGATAAGTCATTAGGAGCAGAGCGAGCGTAAGAACGCAAGCCGAGCCCTCGCTTAATTCATCGAATTTCTTATCGCCCCCGCGGGCGAGATAGTAGAGCCGGAGAAAAATAGATAGATACGTGCCCGGAAGAGAGAGCGAGAAAGAGTACGCTTCCATATTTTTCCTCCTCTCTCTCGCTCTTTTGTCTCTGATAAATTTTTTCAATTCAACGGTTAATTTCGAGAACTTAAATTTCGTGCGAAACTCGACGCGCCGACTTACTGCGCCCGGCCGCGCGCGCGCGCGCTAACGCCAATGAAACTCTCCGCTCTCCGGGCTGGGGTTTAATTAAAACTTTGAGACTTTAATTGAAAGCACTATACCATATAGGCGAGAGAACGCCAATCCCGGAAGAGTGGGAGCAGAAAAGTGAGCGAGAGGGGCTCTCTCTCTCTCTTCTTCCATTATAATAACGAACTAAAATTCGTTCTTTTATTTTTGCGCGGGAAATTTCAACAGACGCCGAGAGAGCTTCGTGCTTCCTCTTTCCCCTCTTCGCGGCGAACTTTGCATTGTCAATAAAAGCGCTAGACTCTCTCTCTCTCTCTCGCCGCGAACGCTCATTAATTTAGATGTCTGCGCGTGAAAAATAATTTTCGAACTTTAATTAGAGAAGCTTTCACGTCGGTCGCTTATATTTTTAAACATTCAAACTGCTTCCTCTAATCGAGTAAAACGCTTTAACGAAAAAGAAAATGTAAATTTGCTCTAAAGAGGAAAAAAATACCGAGCGTGTGTGTATATATAAATTCGAATCTCGAGCCGTTGAGGTCGGAAAGCCAACCGCCCCCGCACTAGAGTCGTAAGGGCAAAAGTGGACGGCGTAAAAGGAAAAAAAAAACAGGGAGGGAAAAGCGGAAAAAGAAAATCAGGTGCCCGGGGAAAGCCGTAAGCTACAAAGCGCGCATCAGTGCTAATGCCGCTCCTCGCTGGGGGAGGTCGGGCTAGAGGAGAAAAAAAAGATTTCCACGTCCGATGTAAGAAGGAAAAAAAAAGTCCGAGGATTGTCCCCGATAAGCCGGGAAAAGCGAGAGAGAGAGAGAGGAAAAGATCGCGAAGACGGATGCAGCGCGTCGGGAGGTATAAGCCATCTAGCCCCTCTCTCTCTCTTATCCTTCATCTTATCCCGTCCAATCGTGCCTCCGTTAATGTGGCCTCCAGGCCGCAGAGCCGACGGGTATATTGCGTTCTCCTTCGACAAATGACAATTGCAGAGAGGGCCCTCCATTTGCCGCCCCCGCGCGCTTTTCGATCTCTCCGCGAGAGAGCACGGGATTAACCACGTCCGAGCCTCATTTGTCCTGCTTTCTCCTCGTCTTTTTTCAAATTAAAGCATCGACAGCTCCCCATTTTTTTCCTCTCTTCTCCAAATTTTCCAGCGCTCGCTCGACTATCCCAACGTCCCCACGAATGCACGGAGCCGCGCGTGTATGTAGCTCCACGCGGGCAACGAACTTGCGCGCTTGCGGAAGATTGATTAAGCGAGAGAGGCGTATATACGTTCCTCGTGCGGCAGGGTAAGCCGCAGAGCCCGCGCCGGCCACCCCCGATCTATCTCCTATAGGTATATACGCGCCTGGCGCTAGTCGAGCGCGAGCGGCGAGTTTATTAAAGACGTGACCTGACATAAAGCATCCTCCTCTCGCTCCTGACGCGCCTGGAGATCTCCTCGTCGTCTTCGAGTTGGACCATCGATTTTCCACCCTCTCTCTTTTCTCTCCCTTTTTATATACATACACAGCCCACGCCCACGCGTCCCTCGCGTCTATTCTAATGGCTTTCCAATTCCCAGTCTCTCGTTTTTTCGTGCGCGTCGTTGCGAGATTCCCCGTCACTGATAAAATCGTCATTCGCCCGTCGGAATTTAAATTTTCGCGCGCGCACGCGTGACCTCGCATTAAGCAGCCAGATATATACTTACGCGCGTGTGTGCAAGGATAGATAATGCATAAAAGACGCGCGCGCGCGGAGGAAAGCCAGAGGGGAAATTTCGTTTTAGTGAGAAAGAGAGGAAAAAAGGCAGGGAAGGGAAAGTAGAAAATTTCTCCCTCAAGCCTCAGCATCTCCCGGAGATCTTGTATCTCTCAGGTTGAGGAAAGAAAAAGGCATCCATTAGGGTGGCGAGCTTTTCGCGGATAACGAGAGGAGCCGGCGAATGAGAGCTAAGCGAAACGAGATCAGGCAGTATAAGGAAAAGGGTCGAAGGTTTGTCGAGGCCCCCGGAGCTGATGGAGCCGAGCACGGGATGATGCGGAAGGGAAGAGAAAAAAAGGAGCGGGGGCGGTGTAAAAAGTTTGCGGAAAAACGTTGACCATCAGCGAACTTGGCCATTTCCTTAGCCGCACTCTCTCTTTATCCCTGGCCTCTCTCTCTTCTTTCAAATTCAATCAAACTTGCAAAGCTCTCTCTTTGGCCTCTCGAAAGCCCGGGGCGCTTCCTTCTGGAGAAAAGCCGAAAAACGAATTCACAACTGCTAACTGAATACAAAGCGCGCTCGGCTAATGCAGCCAGCTTCGCCTTTTATACTCGCCCCACCCACATACGATATTCCTAATCTTTTTCCTTTAAATTAACGAACGAGAGAAGCGAGAAGGAAAAAAAAAGTTATCCCCCGGCGATTCTCCCGATGTGCTGCATTCTTTATGAATCCTGCACTTCGGCTCCCGCTTTCTATCTCCGTCTCCACTCGATATATATTAAGGGGCACAAAACGCTCCATTTGTCGGGCCGACGTGGAACTGACAATGAGGCGGCGTCGCGGATTTTCCAGCGTGAAATCCCCCGGGGTAATATAGCTCGCTCGCTCGCGTAGTCGTGTTAGCCCTCACCCCTCCCCGGAATGAAAGAATAAAACAAGCAGGCCTCGGACCGACGAAAATAACGCGCTCCTCGGGAGACTGGCTCGTGCGCGCGGACGGAGCTGAAAATTGGCTTTTCTCATGCGGGGGTGGGGGAGAGAGAAAAATTTGACGTCCCGGCGAAATTGCGAGGTAAGCTAGATTATGTAAATCGCTCGAGCTGACAATCGAGCCAATTCAATTCGGGCATTTTCAATTAACGCGATTTTAACGGACGGCCGCACGTTAAACAATGTATCCGCGCGCCCGTGAAGGTCTACTCAATTTTTAGATGAATAATAATTCGTTGTATAACACCAGCCGCTGTACAGCTCTAACAATTCACAATCTCAAAGCAGCGTCAAACTAAACCCACGCTAAACTTTACAAAAACCCAACTTTTATTTTCTTATCACGAAAAAGCGCGCGCGTCTCGAAAAAGTAAGAAAATGCAGGGGTAAGCGGGCGGAGCTGGAAGGGTGCTTCCCAAAGTAAGCAAGAGAGAGCAAGATCGATCCCTGTGCAATTTCCCGCACATGTCCGCATTGATCTGGGGGCTGAGTTTGCCGGCGGCGCTCTCCTGCCCACCCTCGCCTTTCTCGCGAGTCGTCGTCGTCGACGAACCACCCCTCTACCCCCCCCCCTTTTTTTTCCTGACCAGCAGCAGCCGCCTACTCCCGAGTCATTCTCCCCGGCCACGTCAATTCACCCTCTATTTTTTTCACCCCCCCCCCCCCCTCCTCGCATTTTTTCGCGTATATACGCGTCGAAGACGACACGTGCGCGCAAGACTCTCTTTCTGCGTCTCACCCTCGGCCCCCCCTTCGAGTTTTCCGAGCGCGCACGATTTTTCTCTCCGGCTCTTGATTTTCTATTCTAGAGGCTTCTTCTCCTCTTTTTTTTAACTTTGTGGCGCGGGATAAAAATACGGGAAAGCCTGGAAAATTCGAGCGTCTTTTCTTACGTTCCGAGGCGTCTGCACTTTTTGCCCAACTTTAATCGACCAACTCTCAGCGAAGCCGCTTCCAAACTCGTCAATTCCCAGGCAAACCCTCCGCGCAATAACAGTCACACCAAACGCAACCCTCTAAAAAAAAAAAAGCGCCCGCGCACGCGCTGATTTCCTCGTACACACACAGCTCTCGTAAATAAAAGAGCGAAAAAGGGCCGCGCAAGCCTATCGACGTCTCGTCGATCGCTCGGGCCACGAGCGGCCGGCTTATTGAGGTGCAGGCAGGGGCTGGTCTGCTCGGCAGGAGCCGCGACTAGCTAAATTAAACTTCTCTCTCCCCCATAGATCAACCGGCCTGTCGTGAAGCGCGCGCGAGCTTTTCTCCCCCTCGACGCATTTCAAGGGGTTCTCTCTCATATGGGACTGTATAAGCGCAGCACACGCAGCCTGATTTTTAATGTTTCACGCGAGGATGTTTTTTTTTTCGAGCCTGCTGCATATTTGAAGAAAGCGTGAATTCGTTTTCCCTCCGAGGAGATTGGCTTCTTAAGCCCAGACGTTTAATCTCGGCGCGCTCAAAATTACATTCTCCCGGGCCCTTTTTTTCCTACCGAGCGCGCGCTCTCCTCTATTTCATCGCGTCCGGCTTCTCCCGCAAGCCTGCCTCTCTCCCGGATAAAAGTCGCCGGAGAAATTTCGGTGCGGGCCGTTAATGGACTGGCGCAATCAGCTCGGTTCGTTTGTGCGAAATCTTCCCTTCTCGTCTCTCTCTCTTCCTGGCTATTTTCTTTCTGGAAATCACTGCCAGCCGAGTGGATGCTCCGCAACTTTCCTAACTAACAATGAGAACTTCTCGCTCGTCAAATTATTGACACTGGCCCCGCCGCCCGAGCTTTAATTATCGACTTTGCCCGGACGCTTTTCCAAGTCGAATTTACTTTTGACGGAGGCGCTGCGAAACTCGGCGCTGAATTAAGCAGAGGAAGCCGAATAATAGAACAGTTGCCGGCGAATCGATGATAATGAAACAGCGACTACTTGCCTATATCTTATCTCTCCCAGGCATCGTAAATTCAGTGCAAAAAGAACCAGCAACAAATTACCCAGCGCGCGCGGCGCAAAAAATCAATCCCGAGAGCGGCTCGCCCTCGCGCCGGCAAAATGCCTCGGAAGTAATAGCCTTAAAAATAGCGAATCGAATGCAAGGAATAAATCGGCGGCGAATTGAATTTTTCTCCCGCGGCGCCAGATTGAACTCGCTCTCTCTGCGAGGTGTTGAATTTTCTTGCACGTGTCGGAAGAGTTTGCCCGTATATATCAAATGCTTTTCCGTTCCCAACTACACGCTCGAGTAATTCTAATAGATTGCTTCGGTATTTGCCCTCCCCGCAGGCCGTATAAATCACGCGCGCCGTTTTCCACCTCCGAGCTCGTCTTCCGCGACCGCAGCGCGCGCGCGCGTTTGTCAGGAGAGAGCTGGAATCAGCTGGAATTTAATTCGAGACAAAAAGAAAAATGCGGGGGTGGACTGCTTGCGTACAAAGGGACGTAATTACGAGCGAGAATGACGCGAGCGAAGGGGAGGAGAGAAGTAAAAATAATAGAGCGGCGTTGCGTGATTCCTGCTTTATTCCTAAAAATTTCTTTAGGCTTGACGTAAGAAAGCGGCTGAGTGTGCTGTGTATGTGTGTGAGCGTGGGGGGTGGCTTACGGAAATGGGTGAGGTCTGCGCTCACGAAGAGATTCGTAGGAATGATAGTCATAACGAGGAGGCGCAGAGGATGGATCAATACCGACGGCTCCTTACGTACTTTGCGCACTTCTTCCTCTTTGTCCAATACACCCTTTATACCTATTCACCTCTCACTTACGTATTATCTTACTCTTCTCTCTCTCTCTTTTACTTTTTCGCTAAGTATACTTTGTTACTCTGCATTTGACTATTTTTTTTTTGCTCTTCAAAATTTATCACCCGATCATTGATGGAACTAACGCAACTGACGAGACTCGTATAAGGTGTTAAAATCATCGCGCGACGATATTTCCTGCACACAAGCATATGGCCAGGCTGTGTGTGCTTTGTATACAAGTGTCGCACTGCACGGAGACGAGTACTTTTTGGAAGAAATGCGTGTTTACGAACAGAGACTCCACGTAGATGATAGAACGGCTAAGAAAGCTAAAGCAAAAAAAAAAAAAAAAAAAAAAAAAAAAACAACACACTGCGCTAGAATCGGGACTGACTTTGGGGGGGCACGTCCTGGTTGTAGGATCGGTCTTGCCGAAGAGGGAGGATAGCGAGCGCACCGGAGCAGCATCAGACTCTGCCGCCGCGGCAGTGGCGGTCGAGAATTTCGCTAGGCTCTACACTGCCCTGCGTCACGAGGACCTGCGCCCGGTCTGCCGCTACTGCGGGCGCAGCTACTCTTCCCCCAGCAATCTACGTCAACACGTGAAGAACGTCCACTCGAACTGGCCGCCGCCCGACACCTGGCCCCAGTGCAACGTCTGCGGCAAGCGCTGCAAGACCAAGCACTACCTCATCAACCACCAGCTTCAGGCGCACGGGATACACCAGAGGCCGAGTCTAGGAACTACCTCCAGTCATCAGCAGCAGCAGCAGCAGCACTGACGCAAAGAGGAAGCGTCGGAGACTTGACTTAACCACCTTACCAAGCCCCCGTAGGTCGCGTTTCCCTGATCCTCCCTATGATTCTATATACTTTTTATATGCATATATAACCCACTCTTCCGTGCTAGAGCGTTTTTACCGTGTGTAGAGGATGTATAGGCCGAGATTCGATTTATGCGACGGGGCTGTGCGATTGTTAGGGGATTGAGCGCAGCGATCGAGCGATGCTGGATTGATGGGATACCCGGCGTTCTGCTCTCTCGTTTGTTTTTTCCAATCGAGGATGAATTTTGTTTTGCTATATATATACATACAGACATATATACATACGTATTTTTCTATGCAGCTTGCAAGCGTTTACGAGATTGTCCAATGAAAAATCAATGTGAATATATATGTGTACCTTTTATTTTAACTAATTATTGGCCAAGCGTACCACAATGAACCATTGTAACATTAACCGCAACCGACCCGTACTTATCAAACCAGCAAAAGCCCGATCCCGTGCTTTATCAAAAAAAAAAAAAAAAATTCTGCGTCACTGTCCGATCGATACCGGGCCCAAGTGGCGACTACCATACGTATACCGTCGCACACTCGTATACACAACGTACACCCACACACACAATCACACCCACACACACGCGACTGTCACATCGTAATTAAAAAAAAAAAAAAAAATAACGCGTTTATGCGTATACACGCGGTGCTGGCTGGTGGTGTAACGTTGGTGTGGTGGTGGTTGCAGATCACGGGCTCGATGAGGCAGAGGGCGCGGCTTCTTACCACCACCACCACAGCCATCACCAGCAGCAGCAGCAGCAGCAGCGGCATCGCCAGCAGCAGCAGCAAGAAGCCGTGGCAGCCTCCAAGTATCAGCAACAGCAGCAGCGACTGGCCCAACAGCAGCAGCAGCAGGCCAACTTCAGGCAGCAGCAGCAGGGCTTCAGGTGTCCCCTCTGCACTCGCATCATCCAGGACATCACCGGAATGAGGGCCCATCTGGATCAGCACTACCCGAGGGACTCGCCCACCTGTCCGGTCACCTCCTGCGCCAAGACCTTCTCGCATCCGAACAGCGTGCGCAACCACATGAGGCTCAAGCACCCGGTCCAGTGGGACCAGATCAAGACGCTCAGGTGGACCTACGTCTAAGCGAGACCTAAGATGACGACAGCTGCACGCGTTTCAAGCTAAGGCGCGATTATATATACTAGTAGGCCCGCTCTATTTTGTCTATTCGCGAGATGTTTGTTAGAGGAGAATTTCATTATTCGTTGCGGCAAATTTTTTTTTTTTACTTTTTCCTCTTTTTTTTTTGTACGATTTTATTTTCGAGCTTTCTGTGATTTTTCGCGATTCTCGCGGTCAACTTGATAGCTTTTCACGGGTGATATATAAGACGAACAAGGAATGCAAAAGAAGGAAGAAGCTTCGCGCTTTTTGGAAATTACCGAACGCGCGCGTTCGTTTGAGTTATACTCTTTTTTTAGCGGTTTTTCAATTTTCGTTTTCCTTCGCGCTGAAAAAATTGTCCTTACGCGACTTTTTCCGAGAGAAAGCGCACACTAATATACTTATTCACGAGATATATACACTAACAAGCGCAGAGATAGGCAGATACATATACACAGACCTGTACATATGTACGTCGGAGAAGATGAGAAAAAAATAATGAAAAAAAAATATATAAATCTATATATATAAATATATAAAACGAACAGATGTATACACGTATGAAAATATATGACGAGCGGGGCGCGACACTTTGTACAGGCGAACAAAGTTTATAGAGTTAGACTGTATTTAGAGCACACTAGTTTAAAAGATTAATAAGAAAAGAAACGTTGAAATTAATATATCGCGAAAAAAAAAACAATGTTCCTCCAAGCTGAGTAAGCCAGCCTTACGCTACAAGAAGATAGCTTTAAGACTTAGAGATTCTAGATTATATAGTTATATAAGGCGATAAAAGAGTAAAAGAGTGCGAGAGACGACGACGAGGCAAATAGCGAAAAAACGTAGTGCAAAGAGACAAAAATGAAATAAACAAAAAAAAAAAAATGAACGGAGAATTTTTTAATTTTTTTAAAAACGTGCACCGGTGAACAATCGGTTTTCTTAGACTGATGCAAGAAATATGTAATAATAGAGACAAAAAAAAAGTTAAACAAAAGCGACGACACGCCCATCTTCCAAACACGGCGGTTCACGAGAAAACAATGACAAAACGAACCCCTTGCAGTCGCGAAAGAGGCTCAAATATGTAAAAAAAAAAGAAAAAAAAATAAGTAAGAAAATGACGGAAAAAATTGTCTGTAGCGCATTGAAACCCAAGAATTCGCCTAGCCTTATTTTTCTACGACCTTGCGTTTTTTGTCAGTATTTCGTATAATAACTGGGATAAAGATAAAAAAAGTCTTCTTGACGAAAACCACACATGCAATTGTTGCGTTCGCGAGTACAGGATATATATGTAAAAGCGGGGGAGAAAAAAACCATAAAGTTACTAGAAAGATGGCCGAATATATTATATATATATATATTATAATAAACTGATTAAAAAAAAAAATTCATGTTGATACATATTGTAACTAGAAGGGGCGCCTTTCCCACGACCCGGCCCTTCCACCTTGTTGACTCTATTATTTTTACCAAAAATCCAAAAAAACAAAAAACACCCGAAATCTCGCTAATTCACGCCATTGCACGCGGGGGGCGCGATTCGTGCGAAGGGTGGCCCCCTCGATTATTATTATTATTACTAGATTTGCCGAGTGCTCGGTGCGCCGGCGCCGAAAACGTCGGACGCGCGCGCGCGCGCTGTCTCGTACGCTCGACGAGAGTCGGTTTCTTCCGCAGAAAAAAAAAAAAAAAGATGAGAGAACGGTTATTTATTTGTATTAGCGCGCTTTAGGGTCTTCGGCGCCGGCGATGAGTGAGTGAGCTGAACGCGAATAAAAAAGATGTATAGATATATCGTGCGCATTATTTTAGATGGAACGACAAAAGTCCCGTTGGCTTGTGCATACTAATTATATGCAAGATAAATCAAGAGTAAAAGAGGCAGCAAGAGTTGAAAGAAAAAAAAAAGTTGTACTATTTCAATAATGCTTTGTATAATAAAAGGTATTTAGTGAACGCTGGGCTTGATCTTTCTTTTTTTACTTTGTCAGCTTCCTACGTGCGCCTACGTTGACTGAGATACGTGCACGAAATTTTCCTTCTTTCAATGTCCCGTCTTTCATTCTGTTCTTTCTTTTCCTTTCTACGACGAGTTGCATTATCAACATAACTGACCATATGGCCGATTAGGAGTTAGGTAAAATATTACATTAATAGAACGTAGTTTAGTTTTGCTTTATTTATGTTTATCCTTGTTTACAAAATATACATTTGCAGCTGTTTGCTTGTATTCCTGAAAAAATCAAAATTTCTTAAGGATTTTTTTTTTTCGAAGCTTAATCATTTTATTCAATTTGTGGTTGTACAAAAATTTAGCAACTATTATCGGATTACTTCTTTTCTATGTTGCTATTTCTTTAAAAAGCTTTAATTTTACAAAAATTATTCACTGCTAAAAAATTTATTAAATTAATCAAGGATATAAAATTTTATAATTTCATATCCAAAAATCTAAATTTTAATAAACATTTTTCATTTCAGATCTTTACATTATTTTTACATATTTTACTTTAATTTACCAAAGCATATACCAAATTCATTAAATTTTTCAACCAGTGAATCTACTCTGTAAATTTTAAATAGTGAAAAATGCTCCACATATTGGAATTCACTAAATAATCGTGAATTTTCACTATTTGAGAATTTCAATATGTGAAGCATTTTGCACTATTTGAAATTTACAGAGCAAACCAACCATTCGCTTCCACGAAACCCGCATCAACCCACCCCCACCCACACACAAAACTCAACCTCGACTTTTCTTCCCGCAGCAGCCCGCCGCAGCATCGACATCCTGCGGGTGCGCGCCACGGATCCCCGGCCCTGCCCCAAGTGCGGCAAGATCTACCGCTCGGCTCACACGCTGCGCACCCACCTCGAGGACAAGCACACGATCTGCCCTGGCTACCGCTGCGTCCTCTGCGGCACCGTCGCCAAGTCGCGCAACTCGCTGCACTCGCACATGTCGCGCCAGCACCGCGGCATCAGCACCAAGGACCTGCCCGTCCTGCCCATGCCCAGTCCCTTCGATCCCGAGCTGGCCTCCCGCCTCCTGGCCAAGGCTGGAGTCAAGGTTAGTCCGGCCGAGCTGAGAGCAAGGGCCAGCCCGACGGGGCCGAGACGAGGTGATATGAGATTGGAGATACCGAGGGGACCTGGTGGTGCGCCTTCAGAGGCTGGTAGCTCGCTTTGCGGTGGTGATGATCCTGAGGACCTTACGCTTCCGCTCAGTCTTAGGTGAGTGCTCAATTCTGTCTTCATACCCCTGGTAGAAGCTTAACGGTAAACTAGCTAATTTACCGTTAATTTAACGGTAAATTAGCTAGATTACTGTTAAGCTTCTACCAGAGACGTATAATTTATTATTAAATTTTCTGAAGAAAAAAATTACATTACAATTTGGTTCTGTTTAATCGCAGGTATGGCTCGCCAACGCCGAACAACAACACGGTGATAACGAAAGTACCAGAGGGCCACAACGGCAACAGCCACAGTCAGCAGGCCGGCGGCAACAACAACGGCAAGTCGCAGTCCGGCGCGATCGCCGCGAAATCATCCCTCGACAGCCTGCACGGGAGCCGCGAGCCCCAAACTGCCCCCTTCCAGCTTCCAATGGCCCAGCAGCACACGGCGACCGGCTCGGCGATCGTCGACACCTTCCTCCAGTTCATCGCCGAGAACTCGGCCGGCATCGGCGCCATGAACCTCACGCACGAGCAGGCGGCCGCCTACGCCGCCAAAATGGCCCACATGAGCGCGATGGACAAGCTGGCGGGCCGAGGTGGCCTCATGCCCGAGGACTACCCGATGATCGGCCGTGACGACGGCCGGGGTGGTCTGGTGCATGAAGATCGAGGCGCTGGCCACGACGGCGAGTCCTCGGCAGGCGAGGAGGACGACTTCAGCGAGACCGACGAGCCTGAAGTAGTCAAGGCCGAGTAGTACCTGCGCCAGAAGCAGACAGCAGCTCCAGCAGACCCTCCGTCGTATTCCATCCGCCCTATATACACATATTGAATGTTGAACGATATATATATATAGTCTAGATACTGAGAGAAAGAGAGAGATAGATGAGTTGCGGGTGTGTAATGAACGCGAGAGGATCGGAGGCGTGCGGCAGTTGCTCGCACGCGTCTTCTTATACGTGTATAGGCTTTTGTTTAGATCGGCCGGAGAACCGGACAGTGCGATGCCGGCATTTTTTTTTTATCCATTTTACGAAACGTTGATGTATCTTTTACGTTTTAGTTTTTTTTTTTTTTAAAGAGAAGTACGTAGAAAATCTGGACAAAAGGATTTTTTTAGTTGTTTGTCCGATAGACAGGAAGCGAGGATATTACGCGAAGTAATGTTGGACAAATGTTTTACTTTTTTCGAGGTTCTTAACGAGCGAGAGATCAACACCAATAGAATTCGGTGATTTTAATACAAGAGGCATTATGATATTGCCAAAACAAAACGGTACTTAAAAACTCGATGCTTTTTACAGAAGCAGTTTAAAGAGTTCACGGATTGCGTGCAAAACGACAAAAAAATGATTTTGTATACGATAAAGGTATACTGTCTTGAGAAATTAAAAGAAAGATATAATTAATTTGTATACGAAACATTAAGTCTGAGACGGAGAAATTTAAAAAAAACTAGAGTTTTCGCGTTCGAAAAGATGAATAGTCGGAAAGGTTTTTCTTTCTCGCGTCAACAGAGTCGTTATAATGGACATGATGAAAAAAAAATTTTAAAAATGAAATGCATTGATAATTTTAATAGACGTATTTTTAATGGAAGATTCGATCTCGTGGTCAAAGACTTAAGGCTCCGAACAAAAATCAGGTTTGTAGTCGGTACAAAGAAACCACTTCTTGCCTTCAAGCTCTCTATTATAGTACGAAAGAAATTTTTAAACTAAAAAAAAATCGATTTAAGCTACCTATCCTTACGAATTCTCACGAGAAAAAAGTATGGAAGAAAAAAAAATCATAAAAAAGTACAAATTTTTCATCCGGAAACTTACATAGAGCGGTAGGGCTTTGCAAAACTAGAAACGAGAAGGTGAACAGAATATAAAAGATTGAGCTACGATCTTTCTGCGTATTGATTGTCAAGTCGTGTATAATAATAATACTAATAGTAATAATGATAATAATATTAATAATATTAATAATAATATTAATAGTAAAAACATTAATATCTTTGAGGAGCAAAACCGTATGATTGGGTGACAGAAATTTGAAGCGAATGTGCGAGTGCAATTACGTGTGAAGATGACATTATTATATATAAGGGAAAATGGAATGATATCGATGATCAAACGTCAGGAGAACGATGCTATTCGTTAGGCGATCAATGGTCGAATTGAGAGATGAACAATGGAAACTCGAGGAAACCGTTCCGTGCCATAGCCCATGTTGAGAAATATATATTTTTTTTTATCGATCGAAGCCAATCTATAGTTCTTTCAATTGTAATGATCTCGCCGATGTAACGACTAAACAATTTTGTTTAATATATATATATATTTTTTTTTTCGTGTCTCCGACGTACGATTAAAACAATTCCACATTTATCAATAATAATAAAGTAATAATAAATAATACCAAGCCAAAGGGTTGTTACGCGACGAACGAGAGATATTGCCGTGCATATATATACTTATGCGACAGTGTTGCAGAGTCAGAATTTATACGTATATATTATATATTATATATATATTTATGCATCAAAGTCGCCGTCGAGTCAGCCTCTATACAATAATAGTTTTCTACTACAGTATTTATATAGCTATATTTATACACAGTTCTATGTATATTTATATTATGAAAAGATTATACAAATGTATTTTTATCGAGTCCCATATCGTAGCCAAGATAAAGAAGTGAATTATATATGATACTGCCCGCTGTCTCTCGCTCTGCGAACGACCCCGCGGATGAAACGTACCCGAAATAGTCCGCAATAGTCACTTGAACTTACAATTAACAATAACAGTATTGCAATAGTTTTAGAAAGAACAAAGTCGCCATTCGGCAAGAGCTCGACTAGGACATCTGCTGCCGGGCCTTTAAAGATTGCCTTTGAGATCCGTCCCTCAAAGATGTTCATAGCTGGGCCGGGGCTTCGATAAATCGACTTCCTATCAAAATCCTCGGTCCATCTACGCATTCTTTGTAATCTTTCCAAGACCAGAGTAACAAAAGGCAGTGCCTGTCTCACGAATTACCAAAATATCAGGCAGATCCGCGTCGGGCCTTTGCCGCTTGGCTTTTATAAATGCATTATAATAAATAATACATAATAACAAACTCAGGAAAACTGAAGCAGGCAGGCCGTGATACTATTACTTATAGAACCTACTACTACTTCTACTACTACTAATACTAATACGTGTACTAACTGAAAGAAATAGCGGAGAAAAATCGAGATACGTGCAGTAAGAGCGTATATAAAGCGAGATCTGCAATACTCTATTTTTGTCTTTTATGTGTTACTTGTTAATTTGTTTGTTTGTTACAAGTTTTTTATACTGCTGCAGGCAACAGTTGCTTGTATACACAGTTTTTCGAGTTAATACGAACCATACCACAGCTACCTCCAGTCGTGTCAGTCTTCTTTTTTTTTTGCGTGAATATAACATTAAATACAATATATAACATTATAAACAATATTGTGAACGGGAGAAAGCGAAACGAAAGGGAAAGAATAGTCGTTGACGAATGACCCAATGCTCTTGATAGAACTTAATTATTTTGTATTGGTCATATCTTCAAATATACCGGAATGGTGCGCGCGCGCGCCGTTTCTACGCGTAGTAACAGTAATTATAATGATTATATTATAGTAATGAAGAATTACGATAATTTTTACGAATCGTTTAAATGCGCGAGATGAATTTTAAAGATAATTGCTTCCAATAGCGAGATAGCCTGTTGTTATAAGAAAATTGCCAGTGTACATTGATAAGCCGAGCATTTTAACGTTTCTCAGAGTCGACCAAAAACTATTGGAAATATTGACAAATGTCAAGCCTAAAACATGCGAAGAACTGAAATTTCACTGCCATAAATAAACGATTTTACTTGCGCTCGGCCATATTTTACGAACTGATTTAATGCTGAATTCCAAATTACAATGCAATATAATGTACTTACAGTCAGTCACTACTTATCGTACGAGGTAATTTTCGTTAAATCAACGGTCGTTCAAGACCGACATGGGCAAAATACAAAACATCAAATGCATTTGCGATATGTTTGCGTGTATGAATGAATGATGATGTACTGAAAAATGCGAGAATAAGAGAATGAGTTTGACGGAAAATAAAGAATATACCTACTTACGTGATATTCACAATAAACATAATCAGGGAAGCGTCTTAAGCCATAGACACGTAAAGTTTTCTAGTGATAATATACATGAATTGTATAAAAGAAATTTTTCCGTTTAACTACTCAATCTCATAACTTATTGTATAAATACCACAAAAAACAATCCGCGTCCACGTTATTGTGCAGGAGTGTACATTATATAATTGTGTTTTTTCTATTGTGCAATTTTATGTCACGTCGATCTGCGTGGCATACGTAAAACACAAAATTCTCCAAGTGCAAAATTTATTATATTCAATTGCCGTTGTTTCAAAAAACGTTCTGCGAAATAACAAGTTAATTGGATTATCAAATGTTTTAGATCATTAGTTTAGTAAAAATTTAGGTTTTCCAACGATTATATCCTTTAAGCGGTTGATGAACTTGAAAAATTAACGGTAGATTTTTGCCTTTGAGTGACTTAAAGAAAAAAAAAAGATTAAAGAGTGTGAATTCTGCGCAGTCAAGTTACTTAGATTTGTCGTTATAAAATGAAGATTTAAGGTGCTTCTAGATTGTTATATATACATTTATCGCTGTCATTATTATTATTATTATCGCTCATTATTTGCGTTTTATGTCGCTAATGTTTTGTTTATATTTTTTTTCATGCGTATTGATGGTTTCTACATATTTTTTCTCATTCATAGAGCCAGAATCGACTTATTATTTAATTGGGAGCGCAAAGAACGTTAATAAGTCAGTTATTATAATTTTTTTTATTTTAAATACCCCTCATTCACCTAATTTGTTTCTGTTTTCCTCCTTCCCTTGTCCACTTATTGTAAATATCTATTTATCAGTTATTGAAGCTCCCAGTTTACGATTATCTGGTGAACTATTCTCTTCGTTTGTTTGTTTATTTTTTTATCGTCCTTCGCGCACGTACTACATCAACTACTTACGTTCTTATTATTTTGCCATTCTTAGCGTGTAAGCTATTCGACTTGCCAATGCGATTCAATAAATATGTTGGAAACGATTGATTTATTCTGCTTTTTATTTATTTTTTACCTTATTTATTTCCTTTTTCTATAATTTTATTATTTTATTTTGCTATTTATTTTCGGGTTATTTGTATTTATTTTGCATGTTACTTAAACAAAATTTCAATAGGTTTTACAAAAAAAAAAACTCTTGTATATTAATGTGACCTAAATTAAGGTGGTTTTCTGGTTACATAAAGATTCTAAAGTTGTTATCTCTAACTAATCTAACGATAACAATGTTTTTATTATTTGATGTATGATGTCAAAGCTACAATTTTTAATAGACACATACATAAAGATGATAACTAAAATGTGGACATTTTTAATCCACCTCATTTCAAACAAGAAACAATATTTAACTACTACATGTAAATCAACTTTAGGAGGAAAATATACCAAGGTTTACCACGGAAAAATTGATTTTTAAAATATTAATTTATACACACTTTAAAAACAAAATAATTAGGATAAGTGACTAATTATTGTTATTACCTTTATGATACATAAACCTTTTAAAATTTGCAACTTGGTCACAAAAAATCATCCAACGGGAAACCACCTTAAACATTCATATAAATCAAACGTAATAATTGAAAGAAAAAATAGTTTTTTTTCATATCATTTAATAATTTTGCGAACAGTGCAATTTGTTTGTATACTGAATAAAAAATTTTACATAATGAGAGATTTTAATGGTCTTTACACAAGTTGGAGCTCTCGATAATTTGCAATACAAATGTAATGTCATGTAAGGTTTTTATTATTGTATTAATTTAGCAAATATACTCAGTATACGAACGCTAAACATTTGGTATATTAGCATTAGGGGAAAAAAATGACATTTTTTCGAAGAAAAGTTTGATCCTTAAGACTTATCGTAGTGAAATGCAAATAAAACGAAATGTGCTTTCAATAAGAGAAAAAAAAGCTATACGAATGCGCGTATACGATGAAAACACTGAAAAATGTGCGTAGTGGAAAGACACTAGCTTTCTGGACAGTGCAATGGTATTTAAGAAGCAAAATAAAACGTTCGATTAGATGACATTGAAACAATATTAAAAAAAGAAGGGAAAGGAAAAAAAAAAAGGAAACATTGATCTTAAAAGTTAGGAGCTCGTGCGTTGCGGGTCTTGTGCCTTTTTACGGCCTGTTATTGTGGCGCGCGTCAAGCGCCCACGATATATATATACACGTTCACTCGCGACTCGAACAATATTTATCAAAAACCAAATACTCGCTGTAATTAAATTCAGTTGGAAATATTTTGTCGAATGCAATACACCGGGCTGATGTCAGCCAAAATGAAAGCAATCGACTGTTGGGTTATAATTATTATATATTGTGCTTATATATATATAGACGAGAAACGAGTTAAAGGTGAACGGGAATACATCAGGCAATCCACAGTTCCTATTTACTTATATTACCAGCTAGATTAAATGCACCCTCAGTATGTGGGAGAAATGAAAAAAAATAATGTTGAAGAGTAAGAAAAAATTATATATGTATATTTAAGACAAATATTAAGGTAGTAGAAACTATTTAACATGTATACCACGTGATTATACGATGATTTATGCGCGATACTCATAGGGCGCGCGTCAATATAATGCTTATGATTATGTAAAACGATAAAAATTGATAAACTTTTACTAATTAAAAGGAAAACGTATTGTAAGGAGATTCAAAAGTATACCAATAGTTTGTCGTCAAATTTATAAAATTCATAAAAGTCGTTAAAAAATAATGAATGAAAAAAAAAAATCAACGTATTCGTATGTTCTCTATACCGAATTCCCGATGAATTGTTCGGTGTATACTGTTGTTATTAAGTTGATTTCTTTGTTTTGTAGAATGCCATTTATATATATAGAATTACGATTGTAGGAAATTATTATCAATAAACAAAAAAAGTGAAATACATGTCTTGAATATCATTGAACCTACACCCTAAAAAATATTTTTTTTCTTATTTTAATCATCCATTCAAATAATTTTTTTTTTTCTAAACAGTTATGTATTCTAATTCTAAATAAATTTTTTCTTAATAAACATTCAGATTGTAATGACAAGTAAATTTCTTTTCAATGACTAACATGATTGTAATTTATTTACTATAACGATTATTATTTACATATTTATCTTATAACTATCAACATTTATATTATAAGGCTCGATTAAAAATAAAATCACATTCAAGATTTTGGTACTGTTTTTTAAACCAGCGTTGCTTAATTAAAATTTTTCTAATTGCGAAGATTAAATTTTAGTTTTTAATTATAATTTTCTAAGAATTAAAATTCAGTTGTCAAATAAAATTTTTTTAATGAAAAATTAAATTTTAATATTTAATTAAAATTTTTCTAATTAAGAGTTAAAATTTAATTATCAATTAAATTATCTTTACTCAATAATTAAAATTTAATTGTTAATTAAATTATTTCCAATTGGCAGTTAAAATAGCATTCTGAATTGCAAATGTTTAATTGAAAATGTAATATCAAATTATTTTACATAATGGAGTACGCGATTTAAAAAAATACGAAGAAATAAAAATTTTAATTACATACAAATTTTTTAATTAGATTTGCTGCTTGTTGTTGTATATGCGCCTCTATGGAATCAGATGAAATATCTTAAAAACAAATACAACTTTAAAAAATTGTATTTCTCAAAGCTTAAAGGAATCAAGCAAAGCAGGAAATAAGACTGTCAACTTCTCTGGACAAAACGAGAAACCTAATCAAAATTTCAATTATAATGTTGTTTATTTTGTTGTAATTTTGCTACCGATTTATAATTAAACTTTCAAATTTGTAATTGCATTATTAATAATTAATAATTAAATTATAATTGTTAATTAAAATATTTTAAATTTAAAAATATTTAATTAAAAATTAAATTGTTGTAATTATTAAGTGAAAAATTGTTAAGTAAAAACTAAATTTTAATTGTCAATAAAAAAATTTGATTAACAATTAGAATTTTATTTCTAATCAATTATCAAGTAAATTAAAAGTTTTAATCGATTATTGGCAGCGTTGTTATATATTTGACAAGAGGCGGGGATAGAAGCAGGCCATAGTCATAGGAAACAGAATTTTCCCTTAAATAAAATATTTGTATAAATAAAAAATATAAATAACAAATATTTATACGATTGTTAAAAAAATACTATTAAAAAAGCAATCTTTTAAAATATTTATTTAATTAAGAAACATTTTAAATTAAAGAAAATATTTCTTTAAAAGTTTCATGAAACAAAATAAATATTGATTTTTATATAAGTCGTATCTATTCTTTATTATGTAGGCCTGTTAAAGGCATATTTGAATATTGCGTTAACAATATTATCAAGGATCGGGGCAGCACCCCCGATGGCAAAAGTATGTATACATATCTAATGCATTATGTAGATTCATAAAAAAAAATAATTTTTAAATACAATTATATTCAGTACTGTATATTTTTTGTAAATAATATCTTATGATAAGTAATTCTTTCGAAACGCAAAATTACATTTTACAATTTTAAATGAGTCCTCAAGAGCGTATTTTGTAGCTTGAATGCTGAAAAATATCTTAAGAATAATATAATAAATAAATTCAAATAATTTATAATTGTTTCCTTTGTTCCTTCATATAAAAATAGTGGAATTATTATTTATTACAAATACACCTTTTATAAAAAGTAAAAAAAATGAATATAATATTTGGAATTGTTTAATATACTAATAAATGTTTATTAATACCATGTTTACCAATGTTTACCATTATTTTCTAATAATTTATATTACTACAATAATTGATTCTCACTTTCACTATTCCTCTTTTCTTAAAGATATAATTCCTTACCTAACCTAACCATAACTTACGATCCTGACATTATCATAACTGACACAATGTGTAATATGAATTCATGATAAAGTGTGATATGTAAACAATGAATTAAATTTGTGGAAATAGTTTTTTACTTACATTTTGTGTATATAGGTACCAACATGCATGTATGTACAGTATTATAACAATTGCCGGTAAAGTAAACGATAATGAAAACCGGTTCTTTTTGTTTATTAAATCACTCAAGAAAATCTTGGTTATAGATAATAACGAATATAAAATTGATATTTAAGTCTGCTATTTAAGATTAACAACTAACGTCAATCAACAAAAATGGATGCTAATATTTTAAAAAATATTATCAGTAGTGATACTACTATGTCTAAAGTGGAACCATTAACTGAGGATCAAACTTTACAATTTCCACCAACAAAAACTGTTTTAATTGATGGTTTATCCAAAACGTTCACTAGACTTTTAACGTATAAAGTTTCTCAAGAAGCTTACCAACGATACTCAGTTAGAATTCATGTTATTGTAAGTTCTTTTGTATAATATTGTTTATTAAAATAATTAAACTTTGATTACTCTTAATCAATTATACTGATACATTTTAGGATACATTGAGAGACTGGAGTCGTATAAGAGGTGCCTTAGGAAAACTTTCAATATTTCAAGATTCTGAGCAGTCCCTTAATTTGCTAATTCATTTATTGAAAAAATATTTAACACCGGCAGTTTTAAGCAATTGTGATAATATTGATGATCTTATTCAAGTATCAGAAGTATTGCTGAATTTAATTACAAAAAACAAATTATTGATGAAACATTTTACAAAAGTTATTGACAGAATTATAAGCTTACCTCAAACTGAAAAAAGTGAAAAGTTTTTGCAAAGTATTATTAAGGAAAGTGACAATTTAAAATTAGATTCATCAATTGTGGAAAAAATATATACAACCCAAAAGTCACAGTTCATTGAGAAACCATTTACAGATTGCTTTGTTGCATATTGTTCAAATCGAAATAATATAGAGCAATTAAATAAAATGGATTTGCTTTTTGAAAAAATGATTGACAGTCCGTCATTATTTCAATTAGTATCACATCAGTTGAAAGATATGTTTGTAATGACTGAATATTCACAAGAAGCTCAAGATTTTATACAAAACGTTTTAAAAAAAGTACAAACACACTGTGATAGGTACAACAAAGACACATTGGATCTTTATCCAACAAGCTTGCAGTTTTGTGTTATACTTTTACGAATCAAACCAAATTATTATACTGGAGAATCAAAAAATCATGCTGTGGAATCATTAAAACAAATATGTTTAAAAGATAATAATGATGCATTGATACTAATATCTCATTTTCCAGAATGGCTACCAGTATATCAAGAATTTTTTGAAAACCTTGAACAAGTTTTAGAAACACAAATGTCAGATATACAAAGTGATGAAGATGATGAAATAATCATAGATTAAACTTTTTTGTTAATTATTGTTTGAATCATGTTTTTAAGTTATTTATTAATTCTATGTACATATTAATGTAAATAAATATTTGTTTTGTATTTTATCACATATTGACTTGACATAAAGGATTTTTTCTGCTAAAACAAAAATGTCTTTCAAACAAGTACAAAATATCTGCTAAAAATGCCGAGCTTGTCGGAATTGAATATTTATTAAATCAGCATGGAAGAACAATGTTAAAAAAAATAATCAGCTTAATACATTAAATGACACATAAACTTTTAACGCGTAAAACTAAATGAAATTCTTAATAAAAAAAAGATGTCAACTCAATTAACATACGCGCTATTCGTAACTCGAATTCGAATCTCTTATTTAAGCAGGTGTCTTATTCCTCATCCGGCAACCTTCGCCGTTTCAGAAACGCAAGTGGATGTCTTGAGTGTTGAAACATCTTCGGGACGCGGGGATAGGGTCAGGGCTGGTTTCGTCGAAGGGTTTTTCCGTTGTTTCGATCGTTGCTGTCTTTTCTTCGGCTTCTTGGACGCGGCGGTGGCAGCTCCCTTCGAAACCTGTTGAATCCAAGGCGTCAATGAGAGGCGTCTGCGAGTCGTTCTCGAAAAAATTATAAAGGTGGTTGTAATAGAACGAGAAAAATAAAATTTTAAGACTATTGAAAAATAAAAAAAAAATGTTCCCTTCTGACAATTATTTATAGAAATGGAAAGTTTTAAAAATTGATAAATTTAATCTTTATTAAACCATCTTAAATTAAAGTAGTTATTAAAAATTTTACATTTCCTACTGTTACGACTAAAAGTAGTAAAGGAACCTTAATCAAAGAATAATAATAAAGGTATCCGAGCGTAATCTGCGAATCTTTTACGAGCGATTCGTTTCAAAGAAACACGAAAAATATCAGAATTCTCTTTTTTTTTCTTTTTTCATCAAAGAAAACGAAATTTTCGGTAACGATCGATATAATCTACTTAATGAAATGTACACTATCTTTCGAGAAATGAAAAGAATAATTTTGCTAATCTACAGAACGACTAAGTGAATGCCTCATCAAGCCAATTCAATCTTTTCTTTAAAAAAGTAATATACAAAGAGGAAACACACAGAAACGCCTTGAAAACTTAAGAAAAAGAAAAATGCAGATAAAGCATAATAACGAGCCATTTGGACATGATGCGGTAATAACTAAAATGATTCGAGAGGATGAACCGTGAATAAACGAGCGATTCGCTATACAGTAACAAATAAAAAAGAAAAAGCTGGGTGAAAGTAGAGACGGTAGAAATGTTATAAAATGAAATGCTCTGTTACCTTGTAAAACGTGTTACATTTAACATCGAGGCGATGATTTTTTTTTTCCAAACGTGAGCCATACTACTTTGCTTTTCGTGTTTCCTTTTTTTTTTTTTTTGATCTCTACTATAACGAGCGAGAATCAATTGCTTAATTATATCGGGTGGACATAAGATTTTTTGCATTTGTGTTTTTTTCTTTTATTATAACACCCACTCTTGTCTCTCACTCGTTTATTTTTGTCAGAATTTAGCGGCTTCTCTCGATTTTACAATTCCCGACGAACGTTTCATGTAATATATTCACACACACATACATCCATACGCTCACGCATACACGTATGCGTGTGCATATATATTTATATATATTTTATTTATTTATATATTTATACGATCTTGTTTTTTTTTTAAGTTTTTTTTTATATATAAATGGCATTTTGCTGTATCTATCTACGATTTTTTAATCGATGGGCGAGAGGTCACATTCGTTCGTTTCTCTCTGCTAATCGACATTTTATATTAAGATCAAACGAATTTTAAGATTCGACACTTGTAATTCTAAGCACCTTTTGCTTTAATTCCTCTACTGCAATTCAAGAATAAATGTCAAAGAATTATAACGTTATCGCAACAACGATGGATCATAAACTATCTTTTAGAATTGTCATTTGATTTATGCACGTACTACATTCTTTCAATAATTAAAATGGAAGAGTTCGAGAAAGCGTTCAAGTTTTTTTCTTGATAAAATTACGAATTTCTTTAAATTGCAAATTACAAAATGACCAGTACAGATTGGCCAAATAAATTTAAGTGCGAGGCCTGTTCCCAGAAGACAGAAGAAAACAATCAATAATTATATTTTCATTCAATCATATTTGACTCGTATCTACGATATAATAGACTTTAGAAACGCAGAGCAAGGCGGTCTCTCGCCCACATATTTTATTTAATCTTTCTCGCATCTTTTTTGATAATTTAAAATATTACGAACTATGGCGAAACGTCTGTCCGAAGAAATAATCGCTAATGCGAACTTCAACTTCGAAAGACTTAAATTGTTTTTTTCTTTATTTATATTTCTTTATTTTTCTTTATTCTTCATTTTATCTTTTTTTTTTTTCATCTTCCACTATTATATTTCATGTTCAGGTTTTTTGCCTGGTTTCTCTTATTCAATAAAAGTGACTCGATAATCATATAACAATAATATTATGCTGGTATCGATATTCTTCGAAAGTGAATAACGCTTAAGGATCGTTTATTGAAAACCGTTGAACGCCCAACACCACCGGCATCTTTCGCATTCCTATGCACCACTTACGCGCCTAGCTGCGAGACGGGCTCGCAGAATCTCCGAAGAAAATCGAAAAGGAAGGGCAAGCGAGTCATCGCCGATCGAAGAATTTTGTTTGAAGTAAAAATAAAAAGGCCCTCCTTTTCGCCACGGATTTACTGCGCTCTCGTCTCCGGCTGCGGCGCGCTCAAGCAGCTTAACTTTATTTTCTTTTTACTTTTTTGCTCGCTCGAAAGGGATGAAATAATGTACACTTCAGAGCACACACATTCATACACACACATACTTGTGGGAGTTGAGATTGACCCACGTGCGCGCGCACACACAGAGAAAAGAGACACGCACACGCACACGCACACGCACACTTTTTGCTTTGACGGCAGAACACACACTTATTTTTTGTTTGTTAATCATCTTGTATGTGTATATAGCTTCGCGGTTTCGTTCGCAGACGAGTGCGTCCGGTACAACGTTCGTGTGTCAGCGACTGTATCATTGGCTCGATCGATGAAGTTTCCGCAACCAGCTCTTTTTCCTTTCGTTTCATTTGCATTGTTTACTTTATATGTATATATTGTGAGCTTGTATATTTCTGTCGTCGAGTTTTGTGAGTAGAAAAAAAAACAAGATTTCTTATAAATAAAAGAAAAACATTTTACTATTATCACCCAAAAAAGTATAAATCAAATTCGGAAATATCGTGAAATAGGTGTAAAATGGGAAGCTGGAAAGAAATGTTTCTTTCATTACAAGGTGAGAGAAAGCCCATCGACTTTGACATTTTTCGAAGTATCGACAACTGCTGTCAAAGCTTCATTGCGATATTCGAATAAGTCACAACTGGTAATGTACTGATAATAACGAGACTAATAGAATAATAATAATCGTAATAATAATAATAGTAATAATAATAGTAATAGTAATAATAATAATCATCGCAATAATAATGTTAATAATTAATGACAATATAACCGTAATTAATATAATCTTAATAATCGCAGCATCAAGGCGACTCTCGTACAAGAACGATAGAAATTTTCTTCTGTGTGTAGTGAAAGGAAAAACAATTGTTCTTTTTATAGTTTTTATTCAAAAATCAGCTTTTTTTAATTTGGCTTTACTCGCAACGTTTCGATTTATAAAGGTTTACGAGTTTGGAGAAACTCGAAAATTTCAATCGCAACTGCGCGAGAACATCGCCGGAGATGTGATTTTTTTTTATTTAGCAGTGACCGCAGTAACAGTATGATTATCCCATTGTCAATCACGAGCATAGGTCGACTAATGTGAAACATTTTTTTGTTCACTCAGTTTTCACTTCTAGACGTAAAATCGCAGTTTATCAGCAACGGCCGACCATCAACCGTTATGCAACGATGTAAAACAGCAAACGAAACACCAAACTATTTCTAACAACCAGCGTTCTTATACACTTCTGTATTTTCTTTTTTATTCTTTGTATTATTTCATTTTTTTTTATCATATTTCCTGCACTTTTCTATCGCATATCATCCTTAAAAAGGTCTTTGAAGCATTCCCTTTTTGTTCTCTCTGTCATCTATCTTCCTGCGTCCGAAAAAAGGGACCCAGAAGAAGCGTCTACCAATTTATCGCGTTACACGCTGTTTATCACTGACTTTGACTATTCTACATAAGTATGAAAAAAATTGATTGATCGAGTGAATTAATTATGACAAAGGATAAAACTATTTAAATATATTTTTCTTTCTATAATTGTCGTTCGCTCTTATCCTCATTCACGCAATACAGTGGTGTGTACCTACGTAAAATTTGGAATGCCAATTCTTCTGGGTCCCGCCAGACATTGGCATTTCGTTACAATTATACAGTTATATAGATTCTATATAAATACCTAATATGTCTTCGTATAATACATACCTAATATGCAATTGTGTTAGAAGTCGGCCGCGTCGACCTCAAAACGTAACGTAAATTAGGTACGCAACTTCCGTATTATGTTCGTATTTGTGTATGCGTGTGTGTAAATGTGAATGTCGTGTGTCATGTATGTGTATGTGTGTGTCGTATCTTTTGTAAGTGTCTTTGTCCTTTACAATTATTGATTTCATCATTTTTTATCGTGTTAATGTATTTACACACGGTATACATAGACGATATATAAGATTATATATATACAGTATATGCACGTGTGTGTACGTGTGATTTTATTCTGCCTGCAGTGTTCAACGGGGCGCAACATAATTAACGTTATATAATGTAAATATCATATAGATTCGTAAGGGTCTAGCATCTCTTCATTTTTCTCCCTATGTTTATATATTATTTCATTATTATTATTTAATAGAGACGTCGTTTTCTTCAGTTTTGCAAACGAATGTACGGTGTCACAGTGTACAGGACCGATCAACAGTCGCTTAGGAAAGGGACGAGAGCCACCCTTTTGTCAGCAGCCACCCGTCAAAAAATCAAGGATGCTCACTCCCAAAAGGTTGTGAGCGCATTTCATAAAAAGCCTCAGAGGCTCATCATTTTACAATATAATTTTCTTCCTTATAATAAAAACAATTAATTAATATTAATTTATTCTTTTTTTTTTCATTTACTTCTCATGTCGAGAGCTTTGTAGCAACTCTTGTTTGAGAGTAAGTTATCAAAGAGCAAAGAGCGAAGCTGGAAGGGTCGATGCTCGGCTCTGTTCCAGGGCGATGCGATCGTTATAATAACAACTATTTATCCATAAAATCTAAACGATCAAATTCAATTGTAACGTAACCTTCACTACAGTCCATTTCCCATTTAAGGAATTTCTCGATTGGACGAAATGCATTGAAGAGCAAAAAGAGTGTCAAAAGTTAAAAGTATAATTAAAAAGTGCATTGCTAATTAATTTTATAAAACAATTGAATCTAAATCAAGGCTAATCTGCATAATGTATGTACGTATGCATTTGAATTGTCTATCGAACCCGGCGAACAATCAGGAAATGAACGGTAGGGCTAATAACGTTAATCGATGGCAACTCGTATCCGTCTAGGATTTCATTATTATTATTTTTTTAATCGCACGGGCGCATCCTCAAAAGATTTGCAATTCATCGATGAAAAAAAAAAAATTTCTCCCAACTCGACTCGTCGTCATTTTAATAATATATATACACACACATATATATATAGTATACGCATGTTCATACACGAATCGAAGCATGTATGTGCATACGCACTCAAGATTTTTTTATAATTGATGACCCTAAGAGCGAAAAATCACCAGGTCGCCCGAGGCCTTTCAAAGGTACTCGAACGACCATTTTAAGGGGCAGCAGGAAATTAGATATCTTTTTTTATTTCGTTCACACACTTAGCAGCTCTTGGCGCTTCTGCTTTGCAGAAAGATCACGGCCACGACGACGGAGGAGTAGAAGAAGAAGACGATGATGATAGATGTCTCTCAAATATGTCTCTCGTCTTTCGATGATTATCCGACAGACGACGCTTCATTTAGTTATCTTAATTTTTTTTGTTTTTAGTACGCTCTTTTAGGTACGCATAACGATTCGAATGAACGAGTTACAGATGTAAATTATCAAAGTTCGAGTTAAGTTAAAGCCTTTTTCACTTGATCAGAGGAGAGTCTAGGTTCGGATTAGGATTAGGCTGCTGCTGCTGTGAGGTGCCGGACGGCGACGATACCTGCGCCACCCCTTGGGCCTTGTTATCGTTGCCTAGGACACTGCCGGGGCCGCCCGAGCTGCCACCGATGCCAGACATGCCGCCCATGCCGGAGTTCAAGCCACCGGCGATGCCGCTTCCGCCCTCCTTCATTTTCTCACAATAATCGGCGAATACATCGCGGAATTTCGCCCAGGATTTCTCCGGCACGGTTATGGCCGTCCTGAAGTTGGTTTTTACCTACAGCATTTATTAATTCAATTAATAATTTGATCAAAATAGGTTGATTATTGGTAAAATGTTTAACCAATTATTACAGTTAAACTTTTTTATTATGTAATCAATTGTTAATAGATTTATATATTTACAAATTTTAAAAGCTTTATAGATGATAAGATATTATGAAAAAATTCAAGATATATTTATTAATAATATTTTATATTTTCAATATTATTTTTTAATCAAATTATTGTTAGCAAAACGTTATATGAGTGTATATGTTCGTAATGTATGTAATCTTTGCAATACAGGTATAGATCTAAAATTCAGCTGGTAGTGCAGTAGATTTTAATAATTCTCTCAGTAAAATGAGATATTGATAGTTCTATATCTTATAAGAATATAATTTAAAAAAAAAAGAATAAGTAATTATCATAAAATTTCGTGTATTGACTATCTAACCGATAAATTATTGCAAAAACGAGCTTCAAAGGTTAATAAATTTATCTAATCAAAGCTAAGATAGAGCCTGAAGAGCGATGTTTCATTCCGTAAAAGAAGGAAATGTATAAAAAACTGAAGTATGAAAAACTGTTAAAAAATTTTAATTTTACTATTTCTCTTTTTTTGATAGTAACATAAGAACCAACAGTATATCAGACAAATTAATAAGAATAACAAAACCAGTTTCTATTTTTATACTAATATCAATCCATAAATTAATAAAATACATATAAAATGTCTTAAAACATTCGTAAAAAAAAAAAAAAATAAATAAATAAATAAATAAAAAAGAAATAATAGATTTAAAAAATTCTGTTTGATTACATTTTGTAAGTCTAATAGTGCTTTACAACTCGCATCATTGTGTGGAACATTTATTAAATAAATAATAAAATGCAAAACTTATTCAAATAATGTGCTTTGCGCTGATATTTTTCCATTATATTCATAAAAACATTCAAGAAAGTGTTTCTTGAATCCTAGAATAAGTAGCCAAAATATTACTATTATTTTTAAAATTGAAATAATAAATCAGGACATTACTCACCTCGGAGATTCTCATGTAGATGCCGCGGTTGTTCTGGCCTATATCGAAGTAGAAATTTTTATTGTCGACGCGCATGTAACGTCCGTCAGGTAGGTCGCCCTTGAAGCCGCCATCGTCTGTGCCAAATTCCTCGAGCAGGTCCGTAAGTGCATCGCGGAACTCAATCATACCCTGGGCCGGTATCGCAATCTGTGTCCTCGGGCCGCCTCGCGTTATCGTCTGGGATACCTGCAACGTCATATGCTAGCCATTGATTCGACGCAGCTCTACGTTTCTGCGCGGGCAGAAAGGTGTGTATGCGCACGGTACGCGTGTCGTGCTCTATTATATACGTGCTCGAGCAACTTCATGCAAGTACTATATTTTTTTCACTCAGTTATTGTATTTCACTTATATATAACTATTATTATTGTTCGTGCTCTTGATAGTGCATTAAAATAAAACATTAATTATTTGCCGATCAGTACATACAGGGTAACTCACCCGCAGGAAGCGACCGCGAGAGTTTTCCTTGAGGTCCAGATAGTATCGCCTGTTATCCTTTACCATCATTTCCGATTTAAGCTTGCCATCATCTGGGACATTTTCTGGATTTGGAGGTCCTACAAATTGACAGGTAGACATTAACTTAAATATTTGATGCTGATGAAAACTTGTTATGCATCAATTTATGACAGCATTAATCGCACAATTATTTTTTAATTTTACAAAAATGTATAAAATGAATAGTTGAGGAAACAAAAAAACAATTGATTTTATAGATTAAAATGGTAATTGCGAAATAGTGTAGTAGATAGTTCGAATTAATTCATGTATTTCATAAACAGCTTTATTAAAGTAACAACAAAATAATACCAAGAGTGAAACTTTGATGTACAGTCTAAAAAGTCAAATAATAACAGCTGAGATATTGATCATAGGTAAAATATCCAGTGTGAACTAGAAATTCATCTATGATCATATCAAAACGTTCTTGTATTGTTGCTTTAAAAGCAGCAACAGTAAGACAATCGTATTCTAATATTTAAAGACTAAAAACACTACAATAAGAGTTATTTTCTCATGCATACAATAAAAATTTACAAAATACCAGTTTCCCAATAATATCACCCAGTGCATCGTCTATCCCAGCATTGTTATTCTTGAAAGATTTATTTATAACGTTAAGTTCAGTGGAATTTACCTAAAGATGCATAATAATCGCTGAATGTCGAGAGATGATCCCGGAACTCTGACGCGGTACTGAGTGCCAGGAAAATTTGGCTTCTTCTTCCATCAGCTCCGATCTGAAATACCAAGTGCAGCCATTCTTTAGCAGTCCATAAATTTTATCAACACTTCAAGCTACTCCTTCTTTAATAAATTAACGCAACGAACCTCGGCAACTTTGATAAACCTGCCACGTTTGTTCTGCTTGACATCCAGGTAGAATCTTTTGCTCTGAATCTGCAGCATCTTCGTCGCCAGCTCCTGTTCCCCCTGCTGCCCTTGTTGGCCTGCAAGTCAAATAAAATCTTACAATCTGTCTCTCATTTTTCACACAATCTATGAAATAAACATTCTGTAACGAACTTTATCATGAATCATAAAATACAAGCCCTGTCTCATTGTTTAAACATTGCTTTTTTCCAGCGAGCGCGCGGCGTATTAGATTTTTCATCTTACTTTGAAAGAAGGCTAGGGCCTTCTAACAATCTTCACTTGATAGAATAGATTTTCGCTACGAGAGAGTATTCAAAAGAGAAAAAAAAGCTACGCTTGCTTCACTGGGTCAACCTGCACGATCGAGCGGCCCTAATTCGACGCCAGGAGCGGCTCAAGATCATTTCAGGGCAATCAACGCGAGGCTCTCTCGCTTCAAGAATTTTCGCTGGAAATCAGCTTTTAGCTCGGCTGCGTCTAAATAAAAGCTGGATAGGATAAATATTCATATTTGCGCTTGAAGCCGTTCTAAATATAAAAAAAAAGAATCTCTCAGATGAAATTATTTACAACAAAAGAGTTACGGCTAAAGATATCTAATTTCAAGAAAACATTTTCTTCTTAATTTTATACCTAATAATCCCGCAACGAGAGACTACAATCTTACTCGCCCACAAAGAAAATTTCGCGAATTTCACGCGGAAACTCTCACCTCCTCAGCCTACAACTCGCGTCCGCGCACTAAATAACCAAAAACCTCAATAAAGCTTACATAACTCCCATCTCTTAAAACCTTCCCTCCCCGCCATCCACCCCCAATTATTCATAAAAATAAAAAAAAAACGCGATTCCGATCGAGCATCTGCTTACAGCGAGCGAGCGGCCATAAAGCCACATCCATTCCTCGACTATAGGTTATAAAGAGAGTAAAGCAGGGGGCAGGTGCAGCGCTCGGCTCTCTTTTCTCTCTCCCTGTATCCTTGCTTGCTGATAAATGAAAAATAAGAGAGGCAAACTAGTCGGTGAGAGAGAGAGCTGGGGCTAGAGAAAGAGACAGTCTCTCGTATATAGGTATATATAGAGGCTTGAGAGATAGAGCGCTAGCTAGCGAGAGAAAGAGAGAAGCGGAGCAATGTTGCTCGAGTCCTCGTCGCCGATCAATAACAGCTGCACCGTCGACGAGGTCAAAGACCCGTTTACGCGTCGAGTCCACACGTACTCTTACACTCCTCATCTCCTAGACGAACTTTTACCACTAAGCCTTCCTACCTACTTTCATCGTATATATAGAAAGTGCGCGAATCCAGAGATTCCAGTGCGGCCCCTGGCGCATCTCGCATCATCAGGCGGGCCTATATACATAACCGCGCGCGCAGAGGGAAGCATATCGGCCGCTCCGAATGTGTAACGCGCGAGAGCGCAGAGAGCGAGAAAGAGACAGTGTGTCAAGGACACAGCTGGGGGAGACAGAAGAGAGGGAGAGAGACTGTCGAAAACCGGCCCTCGGGCTGCTGCTGCTGCAGCCTGCAGATCTGTGAGACAGACTTACCGGACTGTTGCATGCCCCCGTCGTCTTGGGAGAACATCGCCTCCGCCTCGTCCTCCTCGTCGTCCTCGTGACGCATCCGCGCACCCGCGTAACTATGCATCCTCGCCACTCTCCTTACTAACTACAGTCACGTATATACTAAAAAAACGCTCGTCTAGCTGCTAGGCTACGTCCGAGGACGGTAGGAAGCTAGTGCACGGAGCCGGTGCATCTCGCGGCAGCTGCGGCTGCGGCGGCGCATTCCAGAGCCGAGTTCGCTAAGCGACTGCTGCTCCGTCGCTGTGCAGCCGAGCGCTGCTAGAGCGAGAGAGAGAGTATAGAGTAGAGGGAGAGAGAGAGCGTGCACATCGACGAGTGCATTGATCTCGCGCGCGCGCGCGCACGCCAGCTCGACCTGCCTCAATACGCACGCACCGAGCGAGAGAAAGACAGACTCGCTCTCTGCACACCCTCTCCTACTCTTACTCTGTGCGCTTCGTTTTTTCCAACTCTCCGTGCACTGCAGATGTATGACACAATGCGGGGATTTCGCGAGTCTGTGTGTATACGGAGATCTTTGAGAGACTCGGCTGATAGCGAGATAGATTACGAGTGACGAAGGCGAATCGATGAATCAGACGTCGACGGCAAGAATCATCCGGTTGGGATTCTCGGTAAGGGCTTACGCGCGTTTGGTTTCGTCGAAAAGACGCTCGAGTTTTCGTGAAGAGGAGAGACACGAGCTTTTTGCGGATGTATTTGAAAAATCCTGGGTATTCGCGGATTTTTTTTTTTTATAAGAGAGCGCGGTATTTTTAAAGCGTGACTTTATTTCGAGACGCTGGAATGCGGGGAATGCAAAAATGTGCAGGCTGGATGTGGGTTTTTTGAGCGCGTTGTTGTTGTGATTAAATGGAAATTTGGGAACGGAGGGAATTGAACGAGCTGATAATGTTTCAGTAGAGGCCGGGAGTTATTATTAGAACATTGTTTATAAGGTCCAATCATAGGAGCTTTTAATAGAACGGCGTGCTGCTAAGTTTATTTACTATCTTACGTTAATGTTTAATTATAAAGATTACGTAATGGTAGATTGACGGCGATCTGCGTTATCAACAGTGATAATGATGTTTCAACATTTTTATTAAATTATTGTTACGCGGAAGTAGATAAATACTAACTATTGCTAATTTTTAGAAAAATGCTTTGAATTATTATAATTGAAAAAATCTTTATTCGGTAAAAAATTTCAGTTTATCAAACGACACCAGCAGCAGCGCGCGCCAGCTATTAACCGTCAATTGACAAAGTGTTAGTTTAATTGAATCGAAATTACAGTTTGAGCAAACTCCGCATTCAAACGTTCCATTTTCCATCGCGCTTAATATATTCTCACATGTCGCAACACTAAAAAAATTCACAACGAGCCGTATCACTCGATTGAGTCAACTTAGAGTTTGTCATTACTATTTTATCACCGCGCGTACTCACGGCCTCTAATCACTGATGAATGAGTAAACTCGCCGCCTGAATTAAAAATGTCACTCGTGCACCAAGCGAAAACACTTCCTCGTTCTAAAAAAAAAAACCCCAACTATCGAGGCGCGATCGATCCCAAGCTATTATCGTGATGGTATATACCTTCGGGATGCCAGTACTGTATTTTGCCCATAGTGTCGCCCCAGCCATATGGTCCAGTCCTCGGCGAGTCGGCGGTGAGTTTGTCGGTGTCGTCGGGCTCGCAGGGCAGCGCCATGAAAATCTGACTTTTCGGCACTATCGCACAGACGCACTCGCCGTTGACCTTTGGAATTTCCAAGGCTCGTTAACGCGCGCCCGCGAGCGCAAAACAACTTTTCCTATTACGGAGCACCATGTCGGTAGAGTGGAGGAGGGGGGAGGATTCTATTTCTATTGAATTATTGTCTTGGCGCTGGACGAGGCGCGCTCTTTCGCGACGAAATTGCAGTTGATGCGTGACAGCGGTTTAACGCCGCGGCTTGACAATGTGTACACGATTTTTGAACGAGTTATTGAAGAGATACAAAAAGTAAACTAATTTTATGAAATTTTAATGTTGATTACACTATAGGTCGCTACTAATCCAAATGCGTAAAATTAAACGCTTAAGCATGTCCTCCCTTTTAATAGACATAGTCACAATTTAAAGTATATGAAAATCATGACAACCTATTTAAGTGGGGAGCTACACACTTACGCATTTAATTTCAAACACTTAGATTTGTAGTGTACACACCGAGCAAACACAATCATTATAAAAATCTCTACAAAACCGAATTTAAATAAAAATCAAATAACCGTAGAGGTGTCAAAGTCCGTGAGCAATCTCTCGAGATGAATCAACGATAAACCAGTCGAGCGCTCAACTTTCTTAAAAAGCAATCCGCACTTCTCGGCCACTCGATTGATAAACCAATGCCATCTCGACAAGATCACTCTCAGAAATCCCGGCACTCTTTCAATCCACTTTTCACCTCCTCCAGCGGACAGGGCGCTCCGCAACAGTGTCCCCAAGCCGCGAACAGCTGACTCAACTCACCATCGAAAAGAGGCGAAGTAGCCGCCGAGAGAGTAGAAGCTGAGCGCGCTCGCTTCAGTCGAGCCCGGAAACGCGTCTCGCAGTGTCTAATAATCGCTTTATATGCACCATCCGCAGTCTTGCCCGCGCAGGCCAGCCGCTCACAATGAGACGCACGAAAAACGCCGGCTACGCTCCTCGGGCCGAGTCTGCCGCCAAGCGCGATGACACATCGGGTTTTGCGCTCAGAGAGCGAGCCGGGTGGGGGAAAGCTCGCTGTAGAAGACGACGTCCACGTCGGGCCGAGAGAGAAAGACAGAGAGAGAGAGAGAGAGAGAGAGAGGAGGCAAGAGTGGACGAAAAATCGGTGACGTGCCGGTCATTCATGGAGCCCAGCGTCATGCAGGAGGAATGCGCCTAGAGAGCGCGTATACACATATACACGACGCTAGCGCGAGAGCGGCGGCTATCATCGAGGCAGTATACAGAGCCAGAGCAGCGCTTCTCCGAGATATAGCAGAGCGAGAGAGAGAAGAGAGCGCCACGTGACACGAGCGGACCACGTGATCGGCTTCGCTCCCCTCCCTCTGCGCACAGCAGCAGCAGCAGCAGCCACACTCTCTGACGTCACGGACAGCTGACTACTCGCCTCTCTCTCTCTCTCTCGCTCTCGCATCTCCATTTTTACACCCTCGCCCCAAAGAGAGCCCAGAGATTTTTCAAGTTTTTCGCCGCGCAGCGTGCTTCCTTTTCCTCTCTTTCACCTAGATCGGGTTACCCGCAGCCGCGCCTCCTATTAATACGCGAGGAAGAGAGAGCGAGCTTTTAACGCTATTTCAAATTTCAACGCTCGCGCGCGCGCGCGCGCGCACTCGTCTCTCTTCAAGCTTTGCTTCGTGCGCCTCTCTTTATGTATATATAGCCAGCGGAGGTGCGAGAAGACAGCGCCATGGCTGTTTTCGTATAGCTTCGCCTCGCTGCAGCCTAGCCGGGAGAGGAAAAAACCTGTTACTAGGAGCGGAGAACGGGACACGGTAAAACTAGTTTCGTTTAAAAGACGCGGCCGAAATTCTTACTATCTCTTTCTTGCTTCGCTCGCCCTTGGATGCCTAGGGCTTGATTATTCCTTTTTTTTCTGTTACCCCCCCAGCTGTTGACCAAAAGAAGCAACGTCTGTTTTCGACACTCACCGGAATCGAAGTCAGCTCCGCCGGCGTCCATGCCTCCCGAGTTTCCATACTCTGAAAAACCAGAAATCATACATATTAGAATAAATAGCGCACAAAGCTTAAAATTCTAGCGCCTCTGTCAGCCGATCGCTCCGAAAAATCGGTTCAAGCATACAATCAAACGCATCCACATACTCTCACGCGTCTACACCAAGAGGAAGAGCATATAGATACGCGAGGAGGCTCGCTGAGCGTCCCGGGGTAGGAGGAGGAAGCGCCGAGCGTATAGCTTTTTCGTATAGTCGCGTTTCGAGGCCAAGAGCCTTTCGCTACGTCCCGTCCGTTGGCTGGCTCTCTCGCTCTCGCGGGGGGAGGCAGCTCTCAACTTGCCGGCACGTGCGAATTTCTGTGCATGTGTACGCGTATACCGATTTATAAAATCTTCCTCTTTCCTATATATCTTAGCCGCGAAATTTTTGCTCCCAGAGAGACTTTTGTCCCCCTCTTTGGCGAAGCCGGCGCCGGTTGCGTGTGGCGGGGGGAGCGCGCGTGTCAGGCCAAGCTTAGAAACAGAGAGAGAGAGAGAGAGAGAGAGAGACCGGAGCGTTACATCACACGTGCGTGAGCGCGCGCTCTCGGCGGCTTATCGGCCGAGGAAGATAAATAAACAGTGAGCGGAGCTTTGCCCGAGATGAGCCGCCTCGAGAGAGCTTGCTCCGGTTTATCGGAGCAGAACTTAAGCTTTGGATTCTGTGCTTGATTGTGATGAAGGAGGGAGGGGAGGAGCTGGCTTGTGACAGCTGTTGCGAGGCGGCGAAACAAAAGCGCAAAGGAGCTGCGGCTGATAACCGATATTGCTCCGAAATCGCGAGGGCTACCTCCAGCGTGCGTATGCATACACACGGCTGGGTATATACAGAGGCGACAACTGCAAAAAAAAAAGAAGCGGCGATTAACAAAAGGCAAAGCAAAAGGCGAATAAGGGAAGGAGAGTGAGAGAGAGAGCCGAGCCGTCGCGCACGGCAACGTCGGAACGTTGGCGAATATCCGTCCCCGCGGCGGCGGCTGCACGCACTACAGAGAGCTGCTCGCGCACGCCTCCCAAGCTCTCTCTCTCTCTCACTCACGGGAGGGGGGAGGGAAGAACTCGCGAGACGACGACGGGTAGTAACGCGCTCTCTCTCTCTCTCTCTCTTCCCCTCTTCCCGTTCCTCGGTAGCAGCAGCGGATCGCGCGCGCAGACGGCTATCTCTCTCGCGCCCGACGACAGCAGCAGCAGCAGCAGCAGCAGCAGCCGGCCATCTTGGATCCCCCCCGAGCGAGACAGAGAGAAAGAGCAGAGCAGCAGCCCCCCGAGAGAGTCCGGCGCGCGAGAACCTTGGAATCCCGACTTTTCGTGACAGAGAACCGGGAGCTGCGGGCAGCGAGATGGCCAAGGGGCCCGACGTTAAAGGCCCCCACCCCCCGGTGGCGCGAGCGGCCCTGGCAACCGAGCGCGCGCGCGCCACGCACTGCCCCCGTCGATTAACGTATATATATAGGTATAGACAGCTATACGCGCGCGACGACACCTAGACACAGGCAGACTGCACACGGGGTTGGGGGGTGGGAAGGTAAAAAAAAGCTGACAGAGGCGCGCGCGCTCGAGTTGAATTAGAGATAGTAAGGGGGGGGATTGGTACTTACTCTGGGGCTGGTCGTCGAGGCTCTCGCGGTCGGACATGTCGCTGGTGCTGCTCGGCGAGCGGCGCCTCTTCCTCTTCTCTCTGCTGGATGAAAAGCCGAGAGAGCGCGACGTGGGCTCCTCCGACGAGAGCGCGCTGTCTCGCTCTATCTGTATACTTTCTATCCTTCTCGCTCTCTCTCTCTCTCACACACACACTCCTCTCTCTCTCTGTTCTGCTGATGTACTGCGGCCTCTGGTTCGCTTTTGGCAGCGCCGATCGGCCCGCGCCCTGCACACACACGCGCAGCTCTCTTCTAGCTATCTCTCTTGCGCTCTCGCCTGCAGGAATATCGAGAGAGAGAAAGAGAGAGAGACGGAGAAAGCGAGCCTGACACACACGGGAGGGGTTATAGCCGAGGATGACGAGGATGGACGCGGGCCTGCTGCTTATGCTGCTCTCTCGTCTTGCTAGATTTTCCTTCCTTCTTGCGCTTGCTCTCTTCCCTCTCTCTTGCTCTTCACCGCACTCGCGCACTACTCAAACTCTCTCGTATATATATATATATCTCTCTATATATATAACACGCGTGTCTCGAGGGCGCGCCTCGGCGTTGCTCGCTCCTCCAGGAGGGACACGCCTGCCTCCTCGACGCCGACGACGAGAGCTCACTCTTCCTCTCTCTCACTCTCTACGTTGCCTGCGCGCACGAGCCAGCAGCGCGCACTCTCACACACACGGCTCTCTCTCTCTGCTGCTACTACTGCTCTCTCTCTCTCTTGCTCTCCGCGCACACCACTCTCCTCTCCTCTAGCCTGCTGCTCTGCTCTGGCTGCTGCTTTACTCTCTTGCCGACCGCCCCGCGCGCGCGCGCGAGCTCCCAGTGTGCTGCCTGCACGCTCTCTCTCTCTCTTCACATACACACACACACACGCGTCGTCGTCGTCCCCGTCGTCGTCTTCGTCGTCGTCACTCTGCTGCTGCCGCCGCTACTCCTGCTGCTCCACCTCCGTGCCGCTGCTCCTTCTGCTCCTTCATTCGCGCACCGCGCTGCTGCTGCTGCTGCTCTGCTAGCTCTCTCTCTCTACTTCTCTCTCCTGCTCTCTCTGCTCTCTGCTCTGCTTCTCTGCACACACACTCGCACTGCTGCGCTGCTGGTCTACCAGAGCGCCACACACGGCCAGAGAGCCGCGCCGTCGCTTTCCTTCCTTCCTTGGGTCGCCGTCGCCGCCGCCGCACCGCGCACACACAGCTCTCTCTCTCTCTCTCTCTAATCTATCCCTCTCTCCTTCTCCAGCTCTCTCTCTCTCTCTCTCTCTCTCTTAGCTTCTTGCGCGAGCGGAGGGCCGCCAGCAGCAGAGCGCACACGATGTACACCTCTATAAGAGCGAGCCAACGTGGATAAGCCCGCTCGAGCTATAGAAGCGCGACCCTCGAATTATTCTATACGTGTGACCCACTCCCCGTACGAGAGAGCCAGACAGAGACGGAGAGAGTCAAGTGCAAGTCTAGATGGCGCCACTTTACGCGACGAGAGATGGCTCAGAGACCGGCAGCCGCGCGCAACTATGCGCGGCCTTAGCGCGAGTCAGCTGCGGAGCTAGCACACCGGAGACCGGATTACCGTGCGTCGTCTGCTAAGGAACTGCTGATGCCTGCCGTGCCGCTTCTGAGGTTGACTCTGCATTGCCCGACCGGTGCTCGGTTCGATTTTAACGTCTTTGTTGGATTCGAAGAGGTAGCTGTTGGTTTTGGAGTGTAGGTAGGATCGTGGTGAGAGGCTTTCTGGAGTTTTTGTAGACGCGAGGCCGGATGCCGGTTTCGGAGCAGGGTTGGTAAAGAAGGATTGCAGGTGGAGCTTTACGCTTAGCGCGGTAACACGGCAATTGCGAGCGTATGTTTGAGCTGGTGGGTTCTGCGACACTCTTGAGACGCAGGCGGGAATTTCAACAGGAAGGGAGAGAAAGTATCGATCTTCCGCTTCCTGCTTATCTAAGCACGGGAGCTGCAAGCTGTGCGGCCTATTAAAAGGAAACTGGTCTTTGAGCCTGTCGGCACTAATAATAGATCTTTTTCTGAAATTTTTAGGAGTTTTGTAAGGAGACTTTAGATTTAGAAATCGTCAAGAGAAACCGAGACTCAAATTTTAATATTTCTTTTTGTCTTTCTTGATATAGCTCTATTTTATGTTAGGAACAAGTTAGAAAAATATTATAAAATCGAAATAAATGGTGGATCGTCTTTTCTTTTATAAAATTGTTCTGGAACTATGAAACAAATGAAACTAAATGTACTTCAAATATAATTAAAAACTTACTGAAAACGTTAAATTATTTCTAATAATAACAATATTAATTGATGGTTGTATAAGGCAAAGGGAAAACAGAGGTTTAAAAATCATAGAATTTTTTCGAATCGTTTTATTCATATTTTTTAAGCAAAACACAAAAGAATTAAAGTACAGAGTTATTCCTTACACTTTATTCCGATATAGTAAGTTTTGTTCATGAAATTGTACAGCAACATGACTCGTGTTTAAACGTATCGCAAGGAGATGCATTTTTTTTTTTATGTACGTGTGTCTGCGTGTACGCGTGTACTTCATTTTGTCCTTTGATGCACATTATTTTCGCGCGCGTCCATATACTATTATTTAAAATCATGAATGCATGGATTTCGCTCGTTTCATACATCAGCGGTAGACCTGTTTATTATTTATTTACTTTAACAAAAGGAATTTGCAGATTTTGCATTACAATTGTTGTTTTTCATTTTTTGAAATTTCTCGTGCTCGTCGATCGTTCAAACTTTTGAATTTTAAACTTCGGTTTGCGATTTGCTTTTGCATTTTCGTCTTGTTTTCTTTCAAGAGAGTCAACTGCTCCCTTTTTGTATCGCTTCTTCCGTCACGGAAGAAAAATCGCGGGCGCGCGCGCGCACGGTCAAGAACTTGTTAGAAAAATGGCCGCCACAGAATAAGGCACACAATTGATGCAATGCGCACTTTGATAGTATTAGCGATATATATATCAGACCTATATATATTATTATTATTATAACGTAAAGCACTTTGGCCGAATCGACTTTGTTGATCGATCCTTTAGAAAGTCTAGAGCAAAAGAACACCGATTTTCCGTTTTTCGTTTTTATCCGGACAAAGATCGAGAAAAAAGTGCGCCACTGCTGTATTTAATGACGATGTGAAGAGCTTTCTACAGATACCGGGTGAAAACGCGAAAATGTGTACGTATGCAATGTCTGAAGGTTCGATTGATATCTTTTTTTAGTCTCGAAGATGAATAAATTTGATCTTATTTACATACTTTATGAGGATATGAGGCAGGTGTCCTGCGCTATCGCTATTTCGTCTCTTCTCCCATCATTCGTTCCACCTTTTTTCCCTTTCTTCCTCCGTTATAAAGCGTGAATTAAATCGTAACAAGTGCGCCTTGTGTTCTCTTTCGTGTGTGTATGTTAGTGTGTCTATGTGTACATATATGAGTTGCGTAAGCATTTTCGTATTGATTTTTTTTTTTTTTTGCTTTTTCGTTATAATCTTTGTACGTTACACAGTACCGATTTATTTTATACATAACATGCTACTTCATACCTATGCATGCGTGAGTGTACAATATGCCTATGTTTCATGAATTTGACCCCGCACAATAATCAATCACTCGACCAAACTCTTTTATTAACAAGCTCTGCCTCTATTTACATTACCGGCTTACAGCACGTTTAACGTCTACCGTCAACATCTACATACATAATAGCCTTGGCTGCCTCCTCTTAACTTGCAAACCATGATTTTTACGATTCCAATTTTTTTTCTTCTTTTTTTTTTATCATTAGTTTTCAACCTCTTTTCAACTATGTTGATTCAATTACTCGTCTAAGATTATTACGCCATTTCTAAAAGTGTCGTTTAGTGCATTGTTTAAACAATTGTCTACGGCCAATCTAGAGAATTTTGTGATAATGAGTAAAGCCCCTAAAGTAATCTGTTCGCTTTATTATTTTGTATCGATGCTTTAGTATTTCTCAATAGAAAGGATTACATAAAAAGCAGAAAAGATGATTTAATATTTTTAGAATCAGGATGATCTTTCCGGTGTTTCGTGTAAGTCAGTGTTAACGATAGTGCAGGCGCGTTTTATTTATTTTTTTTTTTTTTTTGTTTTACGCTACGAGCTTTTGGAACACACGGTTCTTTTGATAGTTTCACGAAAAAACGATAATTAAATTCTTTCAACTTCAAGATCTCAGATTCTCCATTAAGAGGGTCGTACAAAATATGCTCTAATCACATACGACTTGAGTTCTAGCCTCAGTCACACTTTCTATATTTGGATCATCGATAACAAGAACGATAACAATTATAACAATACGCCGTCACGTTCTACCACTTTGGTATCTTATTTATCGTCAGCCTTCTCGGACTAGCTTCTATCTCATTACTCCATTTATTTATGCTCAAAATTAAAATGTATTGAGCTTTTGCACGCATAGGCTAAACACAATAACGACTATGCTGCGAATCTTTATGTTTCCGCAAGCGATATAACAAGGTGTCGATGACTTACATTTTTTGTTCCTTTACTTTTTAAACATCATCATCACATTTGAAAAAATTACTCGAGTCAATCGTGACAAACAGTACAATCAGTAAATGGAAATACTTTAATATTCAAAAAATCTAAATGATCCTTATTTGTAGAAATTTTTAATGGAACCTCTACAGTTACAAGTTTTTTGCTATTAAATCAAGTAATAGTAATTAGGAACCTTGACAGACATTTTTCAATCGTCTTTTAAAAAGCTAAAGTAATATGAAACTTTGAAAAAACAGTTATTATGAAGGATCTAAGAGAATGATTATTATAATCTACGATAACTGCATAAAATATGCGCTAAAGCTCCTAAAACATACGTGTCTGTATGCATATCGAAGGAGTTTTTTTTGTGACTTGTGGGTGAAAACGCGAACGAACGCTGGTATGCTATTTACAAACGCAAAGCTCATTGGAACACAAAATTCTTGTTGGTTTATTCATTGTTTTCTTTACTTAATATTCTTTGAGTTAACGCTCAAGGAAATTCAATTGACAGACATCTCGTCATATGTCAATAGCAAGGACCTCTACCTATTATTTGAACCCTTAAGTACCATTAACTATAAGTTACTGATTTTGCTTAACAAATCTTATATTTAACATCAGTTTCATGAACAAAATAATGGGAAAAATAAAATGATTGATTTTTTTTTTTTTTTTTTGTTTAATACTAGAATAAAATTATTGAAACTGTTTAGAATAAATAAAAATCTCGCGAGGAAATTACCGTCATGGGTAAGAACATTAAAGTTTTAATAAAAATCAATAACAGAATGTTCATGGTACTTGGATAGATCAAAACAGAGGACGGCCATTTCATGATAATTCTCCTCTGGTCATTGAACATTGCAACAAACAGCTTTACACGGTATTGGGCCTTCCTCATCCCGACCAAAAAATAATCCCGATTTGCCGAATTTCGGATCTATCGAAGTAAAGGGAAGAGGCTTGCCCGTATAGCAGCTTTCGTAAACTTCAAATGCTTCATCTATAGGCAGCGTGGAATCATCTTCGCCAATGCTCTTCGCCTTTTCTTCGGGTATGATCACTGGTATTTCTTCTTCGCTGCAAATGCTTTCAGTCACTTCGTCAGGAGTGTTTGGCACGGTCAACGTTTCCGGTGCAACCACATTATCGTTTAAAGCTACATTATCGCAAGCATCTTCTTCGCTGGTATCCTTCGAGTCCACCTGAAGTCGGTAATATCTTTGCACGTGCTCCATGCGATCGGAGTCATTGTCCTTCGTAACCATTGCATCATTGTCAGCTAAATCTCCCTGGGGTGCCTTTTTCGGAGTCGCCACTGGTTCGACGGTCTCTGCTTCCCAGCACTCGAGGACATCTGGTTCCTCGATGCTGCCGAGAGAGCGTTCGTTTTCGTCCTCCACCGTGCTGTTGCTGTTTCTTCTTTCGTTCGAATCTTTTGCTCTGTCATCTTGAAGCGCCGGCGCAACGAGCAATAATTCACCGTCCATCGATACCACAATCTCGCCCATCTCGTACGTCTTTACCGAATTCACATCTTCAATAAATCTATTCTTGCAAACATCCTCTTGTTTTTTGCGGACTTTCGCGACATTTACAATGTTGCCAGAATCCGCAGAATCTTCGAGTTTCTTCAAGTTGTTCCGAGAATTTTCAGCAACCCTCATACCCGCATCGCTATCCTTCTCAGTAAATTCGCAAACTCCATCGACCCTTTCTAGTGAAGTGTTTGATGTTTCAATGGAAGTATCTGAGCAATTTTGTACCAAAGCTACAAGATTATACAAATTTATTTGTAATTCGAATTTGAAGATATATTTTTATAAAATAAAGTTCAACTCACCGTTTTCTTCGTTTAGATCATGCTCTAGAGGAATAAGATCTTTTTTATTGCGCTTGTGACATTTAGCACCTTTTCTTTTGGCACGTTTGACCTTCCCATCGGATTTGTCTAGCACCTTTACATCCTCGTTCTTTAAGACTCCATTTGGTTCAGTGGAAGTTGCGAATTTTCCGTGACTGGCCTGGCGCTCGTCAGCGCTGCCATTAGCAGATAGTGCAGGCATGGGGTTGCCTTGCAAGTTTTTTGACGGCTCGTTGCTCAGCGACGCCTCGTCATCGTCATCATCCTCGTCGTCCTCGTCACTCGCCGCCGAGGACGTGATAAAGAGATCGGGCGAGTTGGCTCGTTTGAGCCACTCAGTCACAGCGTCGGTTATCGGCCTGCCCGAGGAGCCGAGCTTCGATTGACTCTCGAAGCCGGAATCCTCATCGGTCGTCGGTCGCAGCGTCGTCGCCGTAGTCATCGTTTCATTGTTTTCGTTGCAACAACTTTCGGAGGTGATCGAGCTTTCGTTAACCCAGGTTTGACAGATATCTAATCAAAAGTAGAATGTCGCACTCAATTAAATGCAGACTGTAAAAAAGATTAGTAAGGACCTATAGATGTTAATTCTGAAGCATGCGGATAGCGTTAGTTGTCTACAAACGCAAGTGCACAGCAAACATTTTTGCATTTTCAATATTAGTATAATATATTTTAGAAACAAATACTTTTCCTTTTATCAAGCATTTTGTTGATTTTCTTTTTAAATTTATTGTACTTTTGAGGCAATCAACAGGCGAAATCATTTCACTAAACAAAAAAAGTAATTTAGGTATAAAAAAATATTTGTTTCTTAAAATTACGTAATATCAATGCAAGTTTTTAACTTTCATTTCTCCATTCAGCGTAAAAGGTGCATCAGTCGATTTTGCGGAATAGGCAGGTAATTATAATGAAAGGAAAACGGGAAAGAGGAAGCGCAAAAATGTTTGCCATGCGTGGCCAAAGCGGCGCGCGCGCGCACTCACCCAAATCTCCGTCCTTCTGCGAAGCCTTAGTCTCGACGATGGTCGTTGCGCTGAGCATCACCGTAACTTCCTCGAGGCTCCTCTCCTCGTCCTTCGGGCTCGTCGTCGTCAGCTCGTCGAGATCTGGGCCGGGCGTCGGTTCGCGCACCAACTTTAACGACTTGGCACTGTACTTGCGCTTGAGCGACTGCGCGCTGCTGTTATTGACAGCGTTCGACCGAATACAGAGAGGCTCCTCGTGGCTCTCCGGCAGTTTTTGCGAGTCCGTCTCGGGACTCTGCGTGCTGTCATCGCTGGACAACTGCTGCGCCTCGCAGTCGCCGCCACCGTTCACGAATACAGTAGCAGCAGGCGCATCGCAGCCGTTGTCCGTAATCTTCGTGGCCCTCTGACACAGCTCACCGTTCGTTAGAGTCGTGGAAGCGTCCGGCTCCTCGTCCGGGTTCTTGCTATTGATGCTATCGACAATGTCGTCAGTTTGTTCGTCGCACGCGGGAGTTGGCTCCTGATGCAGCGTCCCATTTTCGGTCAGTCTTTTTGGTTCGTTGTCCGCATGATTATTGAGCATCGGCGCTGGATCGGCTCCGGGATAGCAGTCTTCCGTCGGCTGCTCGTAGCCGTAGTCGTCGAGTCCCGCAGCGTCGCCACCGCCGTTCGATTCCATTGGCAACGGTGTGGAAGTACTGGTGGAATTCGAGCTGGAGATGTGCTCCGCCGCCGGAGTCGTCGAGTTGCTGCTGCTGTCCAGTCCGGCGGGGAGCGCGGACTCGATAACAACGCTAGACCTCAGGTGAAATTCTTGGCACTCCGGATTCAGCGGTCGGTTACTAAGACCCGTCGTCGTCGCCGTCATCGTTGCCGTCGACCAGGGCGAGACTCGGGGGGAAGAAAGACCGTTCTCACCTTCCGAACTGTAGTCTTCTTCGTCTTCATCCTCCGTGTTACCCTGAAAATATGTACATTCATGCTTCAGCGCCATATACAGTGACATTCTTTACTTTTTAATGAGCTTGCTCTACTGCCGTAATCGGCTGAAATAAAGCAGCGATGAAATCTGAATCTGTTAAAGTAAAAATAATTTTAAGCTTTGATCGATATTTATAATTTAAAAATTATTAAGTTTTCAGTACGTGTGTATTTATAGTATACTCGTAGAATGACAGAGAATGAGGTTACTTGAAGTAGTAGATCTGGTCAGCAACAACCCCGGAGATATGTGGGTCGTAAAGAGTTAATGTTGCTGTTTTAAAGTAAGGAATGTAGTTGAAACCTTCGCATTATTAAATAAAATATCTCATTAATAATTGATTAACAAGTAACTTGTATTGCGTGAAGTTTATACTAGTTTTTAAAGAATAAAAAGCTTTCGCTAAAAAGATAAAATATAAAATGGTTACATAAATATTTAAGTCGTTAGTTATACATTGCTTTAATATACTTAGTTATAATAGCAGTTCTAAATGCGACATTCAAAGCTTTCACATTGATTTATAAATGATATGGCGTTATGTCATAATATAAAACTTTAAACTTCACGCTTTAAAATTATTTTCATCTTACTGGGTAAATAGTCTCTTTACGAAAAAATGTGCGGAAATCGACAAACTTTGTTAAACTTCTCTGCCAAAAACTTCAGTATTCATAAATAAATTCGGGCCGTCAAAATACATGAAGATATTTTAAGTGAGCAGCGAAAAGGAAAATGCAATGCGCTCAGGCATCGCTCTCAAAGCGGAAAGTCTGAGCGCGAAAAAAGGAAAATCGCAAGAATAGACGTGGAGGAAACTTACGAGAGCATGCGGACGTTTCTGCTTTCTCTTCTTTTTCTTTCTCCTGCGTTTCGCGCAGGCCGCCGCCGCGGTGCTCGCCACCATGTCGCTGCATCTGAGCATGGGCCCACTTTGTATCGTCACGCCTTCGTCGAGAAGAAAAAAATTATTTGCATTACTATAGGTCAATTCTGGACTGGGAGTGTGGAGCGATTGGTTATCATATGTTTAATAATATGTATAGTACATGTAATCAGCGCGCGGTCCGCGTTCTGAATACAATTTTTCTATAATGATGTACTGATTATAACTAATTATTATATTATATATATAAAAAAATACACGATGCTATTTGATAACAAAAAAAAATTTGAGCGAGCTGTGTGGTGTATGTAGTGCAAAATAAGTGAGAGACTAGAAAGAGGTAAGAGACAAAGGAGAGGAAGACAGGGGAGCAACAATGGGTTTGGAATAAGAGAAAAAGAGAGATTACAGCGTTGGCGAAGTGTCGAGAGAGCAGCAGCAGCAGCGCAGCAGCAGCAACAGCAGCAGGATAAGAATATATATCAAGGAAGAATCAGTCGAACGACACACCCGAGCCACTACGAGGCTTCAGAAGACTGCACTTGGCTTTTTACTCGTCGCGGGCCGCCCGTCGACTTACTCCCAAAGACGCGCGAGCTTCTTTTATTCGATTGGCTCGCTGCTCTAGGCGAGCACGAGAGCGATTGGCGCGCTTTTATTTTTAATGTCTCTATTTAGAACAGGCCCGCGCGCTCACGCAGAGTAATGCAGAATCGGCTGCCAAGCTCACTCTCTTTCGGGCTTCGGCCGGCCTCGTCATCTTCTCTCTCCTCCTCGGTGGAGCGCGCGTATATTTAAACAATCCGTTGCGGCTTTCTGCTGTGCTCTCCCTCTAGTGTTTTAATATCAAGCTGGTCAACAGAAATATATTTATGTAAATATGGTTAAATTACACACGTGGACCGCATTGTGCGCTTCAACCAACATTTTATGCACTCTTTTTCTAATTTTTCTAGATGGTCAAGAGAGTTTAAGAAAAGGAAAACTATAACTGGCTGTTGATTCGTTCTCGTGATCGTTTTTTTTTCTTTTTTTTTTGCTACATCTACTGGTGGCTGCAAAAATTATGAAGCTTTGGAAGAGGGGTGCGGTTTCGGATATATAAAGATATGTGCACTGTGCCAAAATGAGAGACATCTATATAAACAAGTGAAACGAGCTATATATAAAGATGCTTGACAATCGCAAACACACATCGAGAGAAACGCGCCTTTCAAGCGAGATTTAGACTTTAGACACGGTATGCCACTACTGCAAACATTTTGCCTCATGTTTTTCAAAGCGAACAAACGTTTGTTAAAACGGCGCACAAAGATATTCATGTATATTAGTAGACGAACAATATACAGGAAGCTGCGAGAAAAAGAGTTATACATAACGCGAGGCGCGTCTAAAGAGAAAAAATCTCGCCCGGCGAATGATTTACCTTTTACCTTGAATGTGGTAGAGGTACTGCGGTTATTATACAGCAATGGTGTCGATGGACAGGGCAACAGCAGTCATAAACCTGAGCACGTCCGAACCCCTTGGCCCCGCGACATCCGAGCGACACTGCTCTCGGTTAACATTAGAAACAGATACGGTCAAGCCTACGGCTACGGGCTAAAGCAAGCACGACTAACTACTGTTTTTTTTCTTTCTCGCTAAGCAAACGATCTCCTAACTTTTTTAATCATCATCATATCATCATCATAATGGCTGCAAGGGAGCTAGGACACTCTCTCGGTCGCGTGTGTCATTGTGCACACATTTACAATCTACCGCGATCTAGCGTCGTGCATACAAGTATGAAAAGAATCGACTCAATCAAGTGTAATCAAGCAATGTACAATCGAGTTGCTGCTGCAGATAGAGAGAGTTGAGAGAGGTCCGTGCTCCCTCGTTCGTCTTACTGTGAGATATTGGTGGGCCCCGGCTTTCAGAAGGGATCAACGACTCGACTTTTTCAGGGACAGAGTCGGAGAGAGTGAGTGAGTGGTTTCGCGCAAGTAGTAGTAGTAGTAATAGTAGTAGTAAGGTCGTTCAATTTTTTCCGTTGGGTTTCGGGACTTAACAACACATAAATAAAAGAAAAAAAAAAGTAAAATAAAAGAGAAAGAAAAAAGGAAAGTGTACGCTAAGCTTTCAAGAGAGCAAACCAACCGTTCACGTTGACCACCGGTGGCCCGAACATGTACTGTCCAGGATAAATGTAGGGTTGGCCCATCGGCTGAGGTATCACATGCGCCAGATGGACCGGCTGGGGAGGCAGCGTCTCCACGTAAGGCGTCTCCGCATACTCCAACAGCTCCGGCTGCTCCACCATCGGCTCCTCCTCCATCGTCAGCTCGTAATGCGGCTCCATCGGCAGCTCCATTTCCTGCTGTTGCAGCTCCAACTGTTGTAGCTCCAGTTCTTGCTGCTGTTGCAACTCCAGCTCCTGTTGATGCTGCAGATCCAGCTCCAGCTCTTGTTGCTGCTGCAGCTCCAACTCTTGCTGCTGCTGCAGTTCCAGTTCCTGCTGTTGCTGCAACTCCAGCTCATGCTGTTGCTGCAGTTCCAGCTCTTGCTGTTGCTGCAACTCCAGCTCGTGATCCATGGGCGGCAGTTCCTCCATGCCAGGCTGCATCAGTAGGAGCTGCTGCTGCTGGTCGTCCGGAATGGCGCAGGTTACGAGGGCCTCGTCGTCGGCCACGCTGCCAGAGGCCGAAGCCGACGCTGAAACCGAGGCGCTGCCCGTCAGGCTCGTGTCGTTGCTCAGGCCGTTCATCAGCGGGGGCAGTGCCGGCGCCGGGGTCATTGATACGGGCATCACCGCCGCGCCGGGCTCGGCACAGCTCAGCGGCACGCCTTGTGCGTCTACCAGAGCCGCGCAGTCCGTGCCCTGCGCCGTCTGCAAAGATTTTACACGTTTTTTACCCTGGCAAACAGTAAAAATGTTTAGTATTTATGTAAGCGATTGATTTTTTGACACATTCATTTTGGACGGCACAAAACGTTCGAGTTAGTGCAGCGTCGAGTGGTCAGTGAATTATCGCTTCGGTTAGCTGATGGTGATTCGTGGTGGGAAAACAAAGAATACAATTTCATTAGCAACAACAATTAAAGCAATTGTTATACATTCTGTGGTTTAATACACTCGGAGATTTGATTCGGTAACTATGACGCAATATCGTTTCAGACGTTGCAAATTAAAATTAATTATTAACTTTGCAAAGTTAAGCTAAACAGTTAAATAAAAGTAAATTAAAAGTCAAATCCACCTGGATTTTGTTAAACAAATAAGCTTGTAATTTAAAAAATATAAAATTTTTTAGTGTTATCTTGTATATATTAAATTAAAATAATTATACACTTTTAAAATAAATACTAATTTTATAGCTGGACAAAATTCAACAAAAATTAAATACCACAAATTAAATTGAAATTTTAATGTATACCGAATCAATCCCTTAATCAAGTACAATACAAGTGTGGCCACAAGTACCAAACACATATCCATCAACCCCTCATCCTCCTCACCTGATAATCCATGTAGCAGTATTGTTGCGATGCGAGCTTGGGCACAAACGCCGGATTGACCCACTCGATGGGCCTGAGGGGCACCGGTGCGCAGGGCATCGCCGCAAGCATATTCGGACCCATTTGCTCGGGCATAGCCGGCGCCACGAGCATCATCGGGTACTCGTAGTAGTAGCCGCTCGCGTGGTCGTAGTAGGTGCCGTAGCTCAGCTGGGGCGCGGCCTCCATGACCGGCGCCCCGGCATATTCGCCGATGGCGCTGCTGTCCAGCAGCTGCTGGTCCTCAGCTGCCTCGCTGCCGTCTGCGAAAGAATAGAAGACGGGATTGCTTTAGTTTTGGGGAGTCTTTTGAATGAGGGGGATTTTTGGAGCTATTGATTTCTATGCTGTGCAATTTTAAGATGGCTCGCAGGGAGTGAAAAGAGGGGCTGGAGTCTGGGAAACGGGTTTGGCTGAGGTTTGAGGGTCGTTGGACCCCTTGAGAATGTAAAATTTGGTATATATAGTTCATCGTATGGGTCTAGCTTTCCGAGGCTATAGGCTATCTAATCTCGAATATGTGTAATTTTCTTAATCTTTTTTATGTGCTATAATGTTCTAAATATTTGTATCGTAGAAACTAAAGAAGTTGACGATAAAACGAGACAGATAATACTTTAATGTAAGTATATTTGTTCTTAAAAAAATATTGATTTTTTCGCGCATTAAAAGCAATTAATTATAACGGAAAAGATGATTATACCTTTTTTATTTATTTCAATAATTACTTTTACGAAAATTTCCCAATTCATTCATGCTATCTATTATTTACTTGTAGCTTTCGATAGACGAAGAATTCTTCACAAACGACCTTGAATTAAAGTCTTTTCCGTTTAGGTTTATCACTGTTTTCTTCGATTTTTATAAGGCAAAAATTTCAAATATTATACGTTCGGTAAACGATTTAATGCGGTATTTTCTTACTATCTCCTTATTACTATTAAGTTCCGACCTTGCTCGCGTAATTATCTAAAACTTTTAAAAGTTAAAAATTCTTAATAATTTAAATTCTTAATTTCGTCCAAAAAAAAGTACTTGCTGACACTAATACGTAAGCGAAACGTAAAATCATACTTTTTCAATAAACAATTACTACCACTTTAAACGAGAAAAATTAAATAATCTAACCAACACTCAAATGCACTTAAAAAATCGTCACTCCTGAATCGCAAGAATCCTCAACTTCCGCTGGACACTAACCCTCAAAATCTCCAACAATCTCTTTACAACAATCCCTCACTCATCAACAAAATCTACTCAACAAAACAATTAGAAAACTACTTACACAATCCCCAGTCCCCATACTCAACCGTCTCATAGAACTCCATGCGCGCGGCGAATTCCAAAAAATCACGCACGTGCTCTCTCCAACGAACCAAGGCCCGTACTAGGCCGCTCTCTTCGCGCCTGCCCCTCAGCCGATTCCCGCGCACTCGGACACGCACACACATCCACGAAACCACGTGCCGCCTTATCTCAAACGATGCCGGCGTGCTCGTAACCGGCGCAGCATCGCGCCTCTACCCTGCTATAGCTCTCTTCTCCCTCTTTCGCTCTTTCCCTCACTCTCGCTCGCGCACGCATACCAACGATTCGTCGCGATTGTGCCCGTTTCTCTTTCAAAAACGTTCGGTACAAATGCTTGTAACCGACCTCTGCATCTGCCTACCTGAAATTTCCGCGCGCGATGGGAGAGAGACACGTATACATACAAGCCTGCGCGCTGCTTGTCCTCGCTGCACTCTCCCTCTTTTTCTTTCTTGCATGCGACTATCCAATAACATGCCGGAGAATTACGCGCGCGCTCTCTCGGCGAGGGCCCGGTTTTCCCGCGCTTCCAGCGTTACGTTGCACATTTACTCTCGCAGAAAGAGAGAGAGAGCTGAACTACTGAACTATTGACTCTATACCTGGCCACGTGTCTGGATACCACATGGCTCGTCCCGCATGTGTCTCGCAGCGCCACTTGTTTAAACGTTCGGAAACATCGGAGGTAGATTATCGGTAAGTACTCGTTGATTCTAGCACATTCCGTCTCCCACGTGGCAGGTGGTAGCTGCGCTGCCGCTGCACTCGTCGCCGCTGCTACTGCACCGGATGCTGCTGTTTTACTATTGTTTCACTCGCGGTTAGAAAAAACTCCGAAAAATCCGGAAAAAAAAACTCACGAGCACGAGCGCGCGTGAGACTGCTTCTGACCTTATCGGCGGCTCGACGCGGAATGACACATCACACATTTGCTCGCTCAGTCCTCCTACGACGTCCGCGCTTTTTTAATTCAAGACGGTCTATCTAGCGTATATTTTCCCCCCTTATTGCTACTCTTGTTTAACTCGCTACGCCACTACTTAAATGTTTCACACATGACCGAAATTATACCAACAGTTATCGACTTATAAAACGAAATTTTTATACGCCTATCTGCTATTTTTATTATATAAAATCTTCCAATCTTATCTAATACAAAACGCGCGAGTTCGCGCAATCCGTGGCGCGTTTCTTTAAGCTTACGACCTGCCTTATCGATGCGCGCACGTATTCAATATTCATTTTTTGCATCACTCTTTTAAATAGACATCTTCAACGTCTCTCACATACAAACAATCATTCCAATTTCATTCTCCTAGACGTTTATTCCCAAAAACAAGACCATAATTAATAAATAATTTATGATTAATTTTTTTTTATGCGGCTCAAACATGGATCTTTGCTCTTTAACTACATAATCGAATTAAAATAGAAAAGTATTTAATAATTTTGTGTCGCGAGTCGTGCTTCATTTTTAAAAATCATTAAAAAAAAAAAAAAAAATTAGATAGCTTATATCTCGAAATTAAGTGCCCATTTGATGGAATTATAGATACTGGATTTCATTTTTAGGTGTCAGAAATCGGGAACATCGTATACACTCCTACACCTCATTCTTGTAAATAATAAATACATAAGTATATCTCTTATGATACGTGTTATCGAAATTGCAATTGAATAAAAACAATTTTTGAAATATTTAAAATTATATTGATGTGAACTTGTTGGGAGATCTGAATATTTTTTATTTTTAATTCAGCAATGGAATTTAATATAATTTATACACGGAGAGAAAATTTCTGTAAAAATTACCAAACTTGTAAAGCGATAACAAACTGTAAACCAAACTTTTTAGGAAATTTTACCAAACTTTTTGTAAATCTTACTAGAAATTTAGGAAGATTTGTTGAAAGTTCAGTAAAATTTCCTAAAAAGTATGGTAATTTTTTAGGTTTTTATAGTGTGCTACCGCTTTACAAAAAATTTGGTAATTTTTACAGAAATTTTCGTAAACTTTACAGAAATTTTCGTAAATTTTACAGAAATTTTTTCTCCGAGTAAGCCATAAATAATTAGAGCCATTTTAAAATTAATCAAGATTATTGAAAGAAATGTAATAAGAGCGCACATAAAACTGATTTTGCGGATACTCTTTTCCAGATTTAATATATATTTATAAATTCATATAAAATTTAGAATTTTAACAAATAATTTAAGTCTACAATATATACTTTTTGATTCATGTGTGCATAAATAGTATTTTTCGTAACAAGGGCGTAAAGTTTCACACCCACGTGTGATTACCGTACACGAGGGTCGGCGAAGCCGGCCCGAGTTATTCGGAGTCACACGCGGATGAGAAGTTAACGCACATGTTGCGAACGATATTTTATGATATAGTATGCGTAAAGTTGCACTTTACACATTTTGCATATTTTTAAAAGTGCAATT
>UELX01000686.1:0-65054 GCA_900480035.1 Eupelmus urozonus | reverse complement strand
CTGTGTATGTAAAATGGCATTTTACGCATTTTTGAAAATGCGTAAAAGATATTTTACGCACACGTGAATCAAAAAAGTCATTTTATAATTTTAAATAATCAAATCTCTGCAAGGGACTGCAATTGTATGTTTCGATGTATCAAATCGCAAAACGCATACTACAACCAGCATCGGTCTATTACGAAAAAAAAACGATATTGAAACTTTCAGTTTTAAAAACACCGCCTAGCTATCCAAACGCGATCCCTCGTATACACAATCAATTACAAAAACCATTAGAAGCCAGGAACAGCACTCAATTCATCCATACACCCTACCATAACAAACCTCCCGCATACCCTTCGACCATCCAGCGACAAACTCCCAATCCACATTCCACTCTCTCCCCCTCTCCCTCCCATCCTCCAGACTCGCTCTCGCGCCCAATCAATTTTTCGGCCCAATACCCCAGATTCGCTCTCCGCCTGCCTGCGCCTCAAGGATCGTGAGCGCGCGCCGGCTCTCGCGACACACATTCACGTCGCCGGCGCTGCGCGCGGACACACGATCTCCGCGCGCACCTAGCCCAACCTAAAACGCACATCGATAGCCGCTCGCGCGACTCATTGTGCAACTAGCCCCCCCTTTTCTACCTCCCAAGCCCGATATATAAATTATATCCCCAGCGGGAAAGCCTATATACTTGCGCAAAGGAGCCGCCGCGTTTATTACGAGCACCAGCGCGGCGACACTCTCTTTGTGCGCTCGCGCCAGAGGATACATGCAATTTTGCATGGGGGCGCTGCCCCCTAAGCGGGAGGATCTAGCTGTGTCTGTGTTATTGTTGTTGTCGTCGTTATGGGTTAGCGGACCGTTGCGACACGAGGAGGGCCGAGCGATCGGTTACGCAAGAGCCTAGATCGCCGAGCCGAATATCGTGCGAGTATCGATCGATCGATCGATGCAAACGTATACATACACACGCGATGCATTGTTTGCATGGATTGCCCAATGAGCTTGAGTCACTGTGGAGCTAAGCGCAAAAATCGCGAAGGAGGATATTGAGACGTGGAGGGAGCGTTGCGAGATTGTTAAAGGAGTATCTTCGACGGATTGAGGAGGTGGGGTTGGGAATGGGTTGGTTTTTCGATGGCTTTATTTCAGGGACGAGGGATATGGGATGACTGATCTGCTGTGATGTTTTAAAGTTTGAATTTGGAAAGTTTGATTATAGCTATTTTTGTACGATTTTTAAATCGTTTAATTAATTTGATTATAACTTTGTCATTAAAGTGTGCTAATACAGCGGATTAACAAACTAGAAGTTAATCTAAGCAGAGGGTCACTCTCAGCGGTTCGAGTCTCATTCCATCTCTTGAAATCGAATTACTTTTTTGCAGAACAAGAAAGATTCCGCGCGCGCCTGATTTTATCAAAACTAGCTTGTAATTTATAAACGCGCCCCTCAAAAATACCCCGCGAGTTATTACTCACGTTATTACCCTCTAAATATTCTTATTTCAATCAGACGTAAACATTTTTCACGCTCGCACATACATTGTAGGCTCTATGTTTCATCTACCCCCATAGCAGCGCAGGCACACGCGTTTCTTTTACCCTCGCCTTTTTTTTTCTCCTACACTCGCGAGGAGCCACTATATTTATAATGATAGATGCTCTTATCGAAGCTGAAAAACGAACGAGCCGAATCCTCCGAACGCATCCTCCGCCTAGTATATATAAAAGCTATTAATTCGAGCCGGCGATGAAAAAAAAGAGAAGCGGTAAGCTGGCAAAAATAATAATCAAAACATCGAGATACATTGGCTCGATAGCGATACGTAATTAAAACGAGTCTCTCTACCTACTCTATTTTCCTTGCCTATACCGCGCGAGAGCAACTGCTAATTACGTTGGCAATCAAAACAAAAATTTGGCGCCACTATGCCAGCGTATAACACTAACTTTTTCGCGCATACGGCGCAGAGTACGGGGAAACTGTCGGGCCAGGTATACGTATCGCTCTTGCGATAGATCAAATTGGAAATTTGAATTACTCGCGCTCATTGAGCTGCGCGTGTCTCTGATTTAACGGGACGTATCTGGACTTTTACTCCGGGCGCTGGCTTATCGGCGATTTTTTATTCGCGCGATTTTATCGCCCGATCCGCGCTTATCCGTCGGACATAATTTTGATGGATGCGGATTGAATTCTCGGGCGGAGATTTACGATCGCCGGTGGCGCGCGAGGTAGAGTTAGAGGGAGAGTTTATTGTTAATAAATTTAGCGGAATTCTATTTACGATAGGCGAGCTCGCGGGGAAAAATGGACGGAGATAAGTGATAAAAAAGAGGGGAAGCAGTGTGCGAGAGCGGCCACGAATTTATGCTCGGCTCGTAATTTTGTTCACAAATCACTCGAGCAAGCCTAAGCACAAAGCAATCAAAGGTCTAGTTGCCGCGCGGATTTTTTCTTTTTCTTTTTTTAGGATAGATAAAAGCGAGCGCGCGCGGCCAACGTGTGGATAAGATTCGAGCTGAGTGTTACAAAAAGCATAATTCATTGTCGACGGTATGAAATTCATTTTGAACTTTAGAGCTGGTTGAGTGATTTCAGCTTGGCCTTGATTTGGAATTGTACGACTGATCTTTTGTGATAGGGATAGGTCAGAAAAGTTATTTTGTTTATTACTTTGGAGTGCTTCTTAAAAATAATCAATGAAATAATGCTTTTAGGTTTACTGTAGAAATATTTCTGTGTGAAGTTTTATATTATTAAATAAAAGGAATCAATTGTTCAAGGAATCGGTAGTGTCTTGTCTGACCAAACCAAATCCTGTTTCTACTTAATATTTATTTTCTAATTTCACGCTAAAATAGTTTATTAAAAAAAAGTTTATTTGGAATATTTCTTTGCTTTACTTCTACTTATTTCGTGTGCCATGTATTTTATAGGTATTTCTTTATCAAAAAAATAGTCTGTACTTTACTGTTGACTAGTTTATTTGTTATCTGATTAGTTGAGAAGATGCGTTTTTACATTTTTTTCTTTTTTATTCATTGATAAATCCAACCTAATCCATAGTCACATAGCGGTAGTTAAATCTAGTGATAATTTAAAAATTAAATCCATAAGTATAATTCCTATTCATCAAAACCCTCAATCTCTATTTCCCTCTCCGAAGCTGAACCAAAACCAACCCATCTCTCACCAAATCTCACCTTCATCAACCACCCGACCTTCCAGAATCTCTCACATTCCACACTCTTCCCTCACCTCCCACACCTCACCTCAACCCTATCTCTCATCCCCCTAACCCCTCACTCCTCCACAAAAAGGCTTAAACCCCTCTCTCAACTCCTAGGCGCCAGCGGCGCGAGCATATAAATTTTCACTCACAAACTCCCCAGCGCGGTGACTCACGCGCGCCATAGCGGATTGCCCTGGCGCTCCGGCGCGCGAATGACTTGCCGTTTCCTAGAACGCTCTGGTATGCTAATTGTGAGCGGAGCGGTCCGAGAGCCGCAGCAGCGCCTACACGTGCATTTCGCCGGCTATGATATTGCGCGAGTTCAGTGCCGAGCTCGCGTGTCGGTGAAATTGCGAAAGTGTTGGCCTCGCGTCTGTGTGTACACGAAAGTCCGGAGAGGTATAAGGTGTGAGAACTTGGCTGATAGACGCGTGTCAAGTTTAATTTCGAAACGATAGTGCGTTGTTTGTTCCTCTTCGGGTGTGTAGTGTCGATTCGCGCTGTTTGCGGATGTGAGTATCTGGTTACGCTATGGCTTTGTTACGGCCGAAGCTCTCCGGGCCTGTTTTTTTCAATCCTACTGTTTGGATAACGGACTGTAGTTTTGCGATTTAATAGAGATCTTGCGCTAACGGTTCGACTACGCCGCGGTAGTTAAGAGCGCACAATCAATTTATAAACCGGAGACTCGGTATAAATCATACGTTAAATATGCGGTTTATACGCCGCGCTGGAGTTATCGAATAAATAACGTTTAAGATACATTTATACAGCAGTGTTTTGCGAACGTGTTAATAGAATGTATCTCTCCGGTATACACGTGCGATCGGACCAAAAAGGCGCATATCCCGCTGTAAATAAAAGCAAAACTTTTTGCCTCTGGAAAAGCCAACAAATCACGAGCTGCGGCCGGCATTAATCAAACTCAAAGCCTATCTCCATCAGCCCATCATAAATATCATCCATAAAAATATCCCCGTAATACCATCAAACTCGCGCTTTATTTCTTATTAGCTCGGCGAATCCGGCCGCCTCTCGCCGGCGTGTATCGATGTCCTTTAAAGATTGCCAGCGCCATTTGATCTTCCGCTACTAGTTGGCGCATTCCGCGCCGGAGCTACATAAACGCGGCCGTTTTTCTCGTTCGACCGAGGCGATAAGCCAGCGCTAACATCTGTAAGTGCGTTTCTCGCGAATTTTTCGATTACCGGCCCGGTTAATTGGGACACGAGGGCCGGAGACGCCGGCTGATTATCGGGAATTTATATCGGTAAAGGTTCCGCAAACTCGTCTATTTTATTGTGTTTCGATGGTTGGGTTTTTTTGGGGGGAGTGCGTATATACGGCTTTTTTGGGACGGTGTAAACCAGTTGTAAATATTTTGTCGGTGCGAGATGCGCAGGGAGCGATGCCGATGTTAATAAGGTGGGTTCGGTTGGACGGGGAGAAATCGGGTTGGATCTATGTTTTATGGTTAATTTATTCACAATGGTTCAATTTGGTAGGATAGTGTACGGTGGGATAAATTTGAGAGGGTAATTTGTATACTTTAATAATTATATTGTGAAAGTGTTTAAAATATTATGTGCAATTATTAGTAATTAAGTAAAAGTAACGTAACTCTGAAGCTTCTTCGACTAAATAATGAAAGTTTGTTTACTGCCGCACATATATCGTAGACTATCTGCACTAAAACGCGAAAAGTTAAAACTGAAGAATCCTAGCAGAAGGTAAAAGTGTCAATAATAATTAACGTATAATAATGATGTATAACGCCGTCGAAACAGCGACATCGTAATCGTCGTTGGTTTTCGTGGACCTATGACAGCAACGGTAAAATGGCTAATATGTGGTTATGAAAGTTATATTCATCTCGCGTTGGGTACAATTTTACATTCCTAGTGTCTGCAGACGCGCAAATAAATTGTTAATGTTTGAGCGCTACCGGCTTTGCTGTGAACGTGCTAGCGAAAGGTTTTTTTAACAGCCAGGTAGTTTAAAGTTCTCTTTATTTATCTAACTTTTTTGTTTGAGGTTTTACTGTGATGTATAAACGAGCTGGTTAAATATGTAAAATAATAAGTATTTTAGAAGAAGTTTAATTTAACATTTATTTATGCAGGCATTTATCTTTATAAATAAATAAAAATACAAAATATAATACAGATGGATAAATAGATCATGTATATTCATTTAAGAAAAAACTTTCAAAATACTATTCCATTAACAAAATAATCAACATCTGCAACACTCAATCAGCTTACAACTAAGCTTACGCAATCCTCATTACTAATTAAGAGCAGCCACTCCACCCTTAATACAATACACACCATACCGCTTGCGATCCAGTTCCATCGATTACCCAACGAACTCTCGACTTTGTCGATCCGCCAAATATGATGCAACTTCCTCCATGCGTGCATATGCGCTCACGAGGACAAGATTGTGACTGAGAGTTTGCACGTCGATGATTTATATATACACGCGACGATTGAAAAGCCGCGCTCCTTACGCCCTCGTATATAGAAGCGAAGAATATACATATGCGCTGCAGGTACACTGGCTTGTCGTTTGTTTCCGACGATGAATTGGTTGTGATTTGTTTTTACTCTCGCCGTGGAGAGGCGAGAATGGCTTGGGTTCAGTTGTGTGAGTGTAGATCGTCAGTGGGAGGTTGAGTGTTTTCATTGTCGATTGAAAGTTAATAGATTTGTGTTGTTGTTTGGATTGAATATGGATTGTAACTTGATTTTTCGATCAGTAATTTTGATATAGTTTTATTTTTTATACAAAAATATCAAAACGCTTATGAGATTAAGAATTGATTGATTTATGTAAATTTTAATAATTTTATTCATGAAGTATAATTTCATAATTTACTGCAAATACAGTTCTTACAATATTTGAAAGAAAGACAAACGAAGTAAATCGACTTTCCTCCTCTGGTCACGTATTAACCATACAAACAATAAAAAAGCATTTTCAAAAACCTTCGAAAAAAAGAAAAAAAAAGAAACAACTCAACGTCAACCCGATCAAAATACTTTCATCACCCTCATTACCGACCTTTAAACACTGCAAAACAAACAGCTCGCGCAACAAAAAGCAAGCCATAATAACGACTATCTCCCGAATCATCCGGCCCGGCCGAAAATAAACCTTCACTCCTGTATCGGGCGCGCATCGGCGGCGCGCGGCGCAGGTGTAATTTGCATTCGCGCGGCGCATCTCGCCGTCGTCTCATCCGTCACGCCGAAATTCGGCCGGCCGACAAAAAAAGGCGCACTTTCGTCTTCGGAGCAAGTGACGTTCTCCTTTCCGTGAGAGGTCGGGATGTATATACGAGCAGACTGGTATATTCATGTATGTATATTCCGAAAGTCTGGCCGGCTCGCTTTTCTTTTTTCCTTTGCGATCTGCCGGAGCGCGCGAGAACTGGCCCCTTTTACACTAGTTACGCTTGGAGGTGTAGAGCTGATGTCGGACGTTGATGGATAGATGAATGGAGGCTTGTTTGTTTTGTTGTGGATACTGAGGGAATGGTGGTTATGGTTGGTACAGTGATTTATGTATTTGGTAAAAGTTTTTTAGAAGAATTTGTTAATAAAATAAGATTGCTAAAATACATAACAATTATTGTTATTATATTTAAAACATTAAAACTCATAAATATTTATTAAAATTCGCGTTGTACATACTCGTTGCCATCTAATTGTTAATTAAACCACTAAATGAGATTTCCTTCCTACACATCCAAAAGATTTTTAAACACCTCCTCCCAACGCAATTCTCCAAACACCCAACCCAACTCCAACATAATCCCCTCACTTCTAAAAAAATCCCTCAAAACTCAATTCAAACCTCCCAAAAAAAAAACCCAAACCCAACGCCCTCGAAGGGCCCTCGGCTCCTCCCACCCACGTCTCTTCTTCGTTTCCCGCAGCCGGCTCTCGTGCAGCCCGTATCTATACACACAAACCCGCACCTACACTAGCCACGAACATGCACACACAAACGCGCAGTAGTGCGTCCTCTCCGCTCGTCTTTTTAATGGTAGTAGGGGCGCCGCCGCTCTCCGAGCCGCCGCGAGCGCGCGCGCGGCTGCTCTGAGCAAAGGTGAGCGCGATCAGATCCGTATAGTCGGATCAGTAACTCGCCGCGGCAGCATCCGCTCGTATCCGCGCGTATGTGTGTCTAGTTTACACGGGAGTGCTGAGAGAAGCGCTGGAGCTATTACACTGGGCTGGATTGCATTTTTTTTTTGTCGTGGAATTTTCGAGCTGGTTGAAGTGGCAGCGCTGGTGAGATTGTGACAAGTGGGGAGGAAGTGGAGCGCTGAAGTTTCGATTGGTTTTTTTTTGTACGTTGGTTGGTTTTGCTGATGGAGTGTGTGGTGGAGCTGTAAATGATGTGGTTTTTATCAAAATGTTGAAAAGTAATGCGTGATTGTAGCTTGTTAATTGGCGGGTTATTTATAGATCGGGATACGAGGGAGAGGTTAAAGGCCCCAGATGATCGAGGCTTTCGTAGATACAATGACCTTGAATTTTTTTTGTGGGTTCAAAGGATTTAAATTTGATTTTGTTAGAATACTTTGGATTTAATGCGCGTGGATTTTAAAATCATCGTTTATGTCGATTTTATAAATTATATTTTATGTGATTAATTAGAAGCTATTAACTGGTATAACTGTTTATCGTTATTTAAGCACAATCTGCATAAATAAGTACATTGTAATTTTTCAAATCTACGGCAAACTTTTTCCTGGTTTACGTCAATATCAAGATAAATTGCGATTCATTTATAATTTTTTTAACTTGGATTGTTATTCGTGGAAAGAAGTCTTCGAAATTAATTTTAACGTTTATCGCTTATTTTTCATCATTTTGTATAATTTATCGCTTCTAACCAAAGATTTCTTATTTTTCTAGGAATAATCAAAATATCAATACGTAAAGTTCCACCGAAATATAAAAAAACTATGAAACTTACAACAGTTGTAATTCAAGTATACACAGTTCGTAATTTACAATACAGAAGTGCAGCAATTAACAATTACAGTTAATTTCAAAATAAGTTAATAAAGTGTGACAAAGTGTTTGCAAAACTGTGCCACAAAATAGTGCTTAACCTGTTCTTCGTAATACTGGTGAACATCTATTTATTTATTCGAAAGGTTCGTAATAAATGCAAAGTACTTAAACATTAACACAACCCAACTGAAAAAAAAATAATCGCTCTCTTATTAAGAATTTTCAACAATAAACGCAGCGCCTAAACATTCACACTCACACCGTAAATCCATCCACGCTCGGTCGGCGCAATCCAGCCGCGATTTACACATCATTACACTTCCGCTCCCAAAAGCGATCCGTCCAACTCTCCATTGTACAAGCGATTCGTCACCGCAGTCACCTAGGCCAATCCCTCTCTCTCAATATATATCTATACATATATACATATATATATATATTTGCACAAATCGCTCATTAAGTAATTCGTTACACAATATTCGCCCGAGCTCGCGGCCTCGTTTCCAGCGCGCGCTGCCGGCCGCGATCGCGTAATTCTAATCCCCCGGAGGCGCTCCGATTGCCACCGTTGCTGCTGCTGCCCCCACGGGAGGGCGTCGTCACACGAAACCGAAAGTTCCGGTGCCTGTCGGCGCGATACGGGCGTGATTTATCGATGGATCGCTCGTTGGTGAAGACTGATTGCTGGGAGGTACGGGAAGTGATTTTAAGGTGTTGCGGGCTGAGGGATTGTTAAGGAAGTATTTTTATGGGTGCGTTGTGGAAGAGTTGTTTTTTTGGAAGATAATATGATTAGGTTGATTTGTTGTTTGTTATATCGCTGGAGAGTAGCCTTATCTGGTATATGAGATTAAATAAGTAAGGTATGCAAAATAGAGTATGATAACGCAAGAGGTCACGGTACCATCATTTATTATGGTATCTTTTTAAATTAAGTAAATGCATATTTGTACGTTAATAATATATGTATTACGTAATGCATAAAAAATTTCAAAACCGTTAAAATCATGACTAACGACATTCTAAGAAAAAACGTGATTCAGAAATTCCTATACACATTAGCAAAAATAGAAAAAAAAAGTAAACAAAAGAAAGGATGAGCAGGCAGTGAGAGTATACACACACCTGAATAAAGGAGGGCGAGGGAAGAGGCAAGGAAGAAAGTGACTCGCTCGCGCGGGAGCTGAAAGAAAAAGTAAAGCGCACGAGTATGCGTACAAAAGGAGAAAGAGAGAAAGAGAGCCAGAGATTCACATACACACTCGAACGTGCTAATAAGAGCTCGGTGGGTATTGTGCCGAGCGATAGTCGGATGGGCCGGCTTGGCCTTCTTAAATTCATTAGCGTATGCGCATGATTGATGCAGAGACGCGATATGATAGCTTTGTTGTGGCTGGAGTGCATAGGAAAAGTGGAATCAATTTTGGGTTAAGGCTGGACTCTGATCGCTCGTTTGTTTTGATAGGAGACGACGTTGGAGGTCTCATTTGAAGTACTGATGAAGGGATACTTGACAAATGTGTTAATTGGTTGAGTGGTTGGAATATTGTTTTTAGGGAAAATCCTTCTGAGTCAGTAAAAGTTTGTGCTGTTTATTGGCTTCGACAGATGTTTTCATGAACTAGTGACACACTTTGCTCTGACTCAGATGATGTATTATTGTAGTAGAATAGCTAATATGGTCACTACTGGTGACTTACATTTTTAATTCTACTCCATATCCTTCATTCGAAACATTCTTTTCAACGTAAACGTCATACATCCTCAATCTCAAATCAGCAATAAACTGGCCCATCTCTCTCAAACCCCAACCCAAAGCCCAGATCAACGAAAAAAGATCCCACAAAAGAGCTCGCATCCTCTGTCCAGGAAAAATCCGCCAGCATATCCCCCCGTGAGGCTCTCTCGCGAAACAGATACCACAGAAACGCGGGAGGAAGAGAGGGAAAGCCGAGCCGCAATAGAAAGGAAAGTGAGATACCCAACGAGCGGAGAGCAGCGCGCTCAGAAGAGGCCGCATCCTCCCGCTATTCTCTCTTTCTCCCTCTTATATACCTAAGCATATCGCTCTCTTTCTGGCCGGCGCGTATAAACACTCGATACGTCCGCCCACTTGGAGAGAAGCGATATCCAGGGCCCGGTGTACAGGTGTGCCTCCCCCTAGTCGTGTGCGTGTGGTCTTCGGGACGCATGCGCGAGCTGCTTTAGCGGGTGGCCGATGGATGATGGGCATTCGTGGTCCAGAGCTCCTAGAATGTGCGTGTTCAGGTTTGGGGATTGTGATTGATAGTTGCTCTTTTGGTGATGTGTTTGACGGAGGTGGTTAGTGCGTTGCTTGTTCGGTTAATAGCGGCGTTTTGGGAACGTTGTGATTATGTGGTTGGGGATTGATTCTCGTGAAGGATTGTGTTTCGTTGGGTTTGGTGAAGTGTCGAGGTGAAGGTTTTCTTTGAAGTTGCTGAAATTCGAAGAGAGTTGTTATAATTATTTCTTGAAGGACCTATCTTATTCGTGACATTGTTTCCAGGCTATTAATTTTAAACGTTTTAATACGAAAGTTGATGTAGATATTTCTGATTACCCGTTTAAATTTAACTTTCTGTTAGTCCGATTCTTTATTGCTCGCGTAAAGTATGTGAAGGTTAAGTACAAAGGTTGTGCGTTAATTTAAATTTATATAACATTGTACGAAGTGACAGTTAAATTAAAGTTTCAAACACAATCCCGTGGCCGACATCAGAAACGAGAACCCGAGTACAAATAATACTAACAAGAACATTTAACAATGAATCAAGTTAAACATCAGCTGAAAAACGTTGGTAGAACGTACACGTCGAAATGCATCAGTATTTAACTCAACTTCAAGAGATCTGAAGCCATCGTGGGATGCTACTTCTTGATTATGCTGCAAGTTTGCCTTCAGATTTCCACGAATGTCCCGGGCGTAAGTAACATTACACGCTCACCAGGTTAAAGTTAATGGAACTTGTCTTCGTTCTTGATAAGCGATGGGTTATTATATGTATGTTAATGTCGACGTTGTTGTATGCATTACGGCTACATATTTGACGGTTAAAAAAGTCGGTAGCTCGACGCTTATGTTCTCGTGGCGCGTTAAATTAAAGCGAAGCTCTACCCCCTCGGGCTTTTTTCAACTTTATGGAGAGATGGAATATGGGTCAAGTTTCGGTTAACCTTTTAAGCGAAGTACACCATCGTGTAGCGAGTCAACGAAACTGTTGCAAAACTAACTATTAAATGAATCTTGCGCACGGCAAATGGTATCGAGTAATCAAAAGATGCTTAACAGTAACTCACGACTTGCACCCTCATAAAACAAATTTAATTAATTCCCGTCACACGGCCGATCGAAAAGAAAAACCACAACCTCCAGCGTACACATAATTCCTTGGGCGCTCGCAATCGGCATAAAATAATCCGTTAAAAAGAAACCCATCCATAAACTCGGCTCGGTAACGGTTAACTCGAGATCGCGTTATTACACCTTCTCCCGATACATCCTCTCATCCTCTCTCTCTCTCTTTCTCTCCTAAGGGCGTGAATCATTTCGGCATTAAACGCCATAATTAAGTCTTCATGCTCTCTCTCTCGGTTGCTCGCTCCAGAAAGCAAAGGCTCAGGTGCGAGCTCCCCCGAAAAAGTGATTTAAAGGTCGGTCTGCCATAATTCACGCAGTCGGGCCGCTCGTACCCGGAACGAACGAAGAAGGTACGGAATCGAGAGGACAAGTGTTAAGGAGGGTAATGCATACGCGGGCCCATCGAATTTGTCGTTTTATGTAACGATGGAGATGTGGGTTGCGCGGATCAGTGCGAGGAGGATGAGGCGGCCGAGCGAGCTGGTTAAGAGGATGTTAATGCGATCGCTGGGTTGGGGCTCTTTGTATTTATGATATGGAGACTCGGTGGGAATCGGAATTTAAGAACGGTGATTAAGAGTATTGCTTTTTGATAGCTTTTGTTTTGATCATATTTTTCTAAATTTTAGAAGTTATCTTGATAGAGCCGATTGAATTTTAGCAATATGATAAATACTTATTCTTTTATTTATTTATTACTTATTTATTTATTTATTTATTTATTAAATGTTAGTACAGGCCTGTAGGCCTACATACAAAAAAAAAGTACTGTTAAGACATTTTTAAAATACAAAGATTTCTTATAGCAATAAAATAATTACATGAAATATATTAAAAGTTAATTTAGTTCCAAATAACAATTATTATATATCAGTAAAACTATAAAGTTCAGAGCACATTGAAAAAATATCTTCTAGCAGTTATTTTAAACAAAAAAGTTACAATAAATAATTATTCTCAATTTATATGTTAAAAAAATTACTTATAATCAAATCACCACTCTAAATAAATCACATAGAACAGTATTGTTAAATCTCCTGAAAACTTTACAAATACATGAATAAACCCAACCAACTACTCTTCCCACCTCCAATTACAAAACCCCACCAAAAAAAATCCAACCCCCCTCCCACACAAACACCCCCACCTAGTCGCGTCCTTAACCCTCAGCGCTTAATTAGTCAAATCGGCCTCCCCCTCAGCACAGCGGCGCCTCGAAAACGCGGAAAACGCTTCTAATCTCTCAAGCCACACCGCCGCCGCTCTCTTATCCGCGTCCCATCGTCTTCCAATTTCCGTCTTCCTATACATACACCCATACACCCTTTTACGCTTACTCCCGCGCTCTCCACTAGCCATTATACTTGCAAATGGCGCGGCAGCCGCGAGGCATTTTTCCGGAATGCCAAACGAAAGCGCGAACACGAGATCCAGCGGCGCGGAGAAAAAGGCCCGTATCGTCTCCTTTGATCTGGGAGGAAGAGCCTGGGCATTTAGGCTCTCTCCTGACGTGCTGCTCGATTTTCGGACGCTCGAGTTATATACGCGCTAGCGGAGAGAGCTTTTTGAAGCGGCCGGTTATCTGCGAGAGATAGCTTTGGGCTTGATTGCGGCTTCCTGCAGCCGGGATTTACATTCGCACAATTAGTTTTGTATATAGATAGCCGGTGCATAAGTCGCCGGGCTGGATAAAGGACACGGCGCGAAGGGACTGGTTTTGTGCGAGCCTATACGTATATGTGAGAAACTCGCCGGCTCAGGCGCGATGTACCGTTACAGATGCGAGATTCCGCATTATTCCCTTATTACATATTTATTCTTTTATGTATAAACTACGTTTTCAAGTGTCATGCGCGCGCGAGGCACGGAAAAGTAGCCGCTGATTTACCGCTTCCTGCATTGTGAAATTAATTGGAATAAAACCGCGCGCTTCCCGTACCGATGTTTCAAATTCCGCTGGAAAAATCGAAATTCGTTCTTCGGTCTCTAAAAATAGCCAACGCTCACCTTTACGCCTCCAAAAATAGCCTCTCCATAAATCCAGCCTCCTCTATTCCACTCGCAAAAATTCCCGCAGCGACTCAAAAGTTAACGCTCGCACATAAAGTCCGTAACGCGCGGCTCTCATATTTTCCCGCGCGACGCGCGCGTCTCTCCGAGAGCCTATATATAAAGCTCACCCCCGCGCTCGGCCGCATAAAGCAGCTGGCCGTTGCGCGGATTTATCTTATCCGGGGCGCGTCGTATCGCTTGTTCGCCGCGAAATTGCTCATATGCATTACAAGGGACGACGCGGAAAATTAAACGGCCGCCGCTAATTCAGAGGTACGGTGAGGCGAGGCACTTGCTGCTGGCTTTGGGTTTGGTTGATCGTTTTGTTCTCCTTTTTCGCGGAGTCGTTTCTTGCGATTTGCGTGATGCGATGTTTGAATGGGAGAGGAGGAATTATGAGGGAATAGGGTGACGTGTGGTAATTGTGGACGGTGGGTGGGGGTGGATGGATTGAGAGGGTGAAATTTGAAATGTTGGTGATGGTTGATTGGTTTTCGTAAAGTGATGGTTTACTATAGAGTGCGGTCATTTATAGTCTAGATAAAAGTACAATTATGTATTGAAGATCTGCAGGATTTTTTAATTATATCATTTGCGCTGTAATTTTAGCAGTTAGGCATTTAATATATTGCAAGCCTTAAAAAAGTAAAGTGTGCTATAGCTGGATGCTTATTGCTCTTTTCAAAATGTTCAAAATACTGAATTTGTTTAATAGAAATAATTTTTTAATTTATAATTAATCATTTAAAATTTATGATTTTATTCAACTCTATTAGTAAATAACCCTTTAATTTGTATATAAACTTGAGTGCAACGAATCTCCAACTTTATTAAATTCATTTATACGCACTTTCACACATACGCACACCTTACTTTCATACTCACCCGTCTAAAAATACACAACGACTAAATTATCGCACCTCCCACTCGGCCATAAATTAACCTCATCTCCCCCAACTCACACCTTACCCACTTCTCTCCCGTGAATTTCCCAAAAAACGAGCCAGCACGATAAAGCCGCGACTCTCTGAACTCGAGCAAGTCCATTACAATATCGCGGCGCGTGCAGCGCTCACCGTATAAACTACAATTGCCGGCTCGTTAAAATTAGACCGAGCTCGACGATAATCTCGTGTACACGTATACGCGCGTAAAGAAAGAAAAAAACGAAAGGAAGCGCGGCTCCTTATGGGAATTTACGGCGGCGAGATAAGCCCGCGTCTTCCACGAAAGTGGTACGCGTGTATATACCGTCGGCGAGCTGATAAGGCCAGGAGGGAGGCGCTACTCCCGGGATGCGGGAGATAATTGTCCGAGAGACAATTTCATTAAGCGAGCGCCGCGCGAATTCGGGCATTTTTACATCGCGCCGATCGCTGTTCTCTCGGAGAGAGCGAAATTTTGAACGTTGTTACGACAAAGTCGTTAAGATACGGGCAGATGTGGACCGAGTTTCGGTCGGAGAAGGTGAATTTTTTCTCGCGAGCCTTCGATTTCGATCGGGCGAGTTTCGTTTTGTCCGGGCGATTTGGTGGCTCGATATACTTTTCGTTGGAATTAAGCGGTTTCGATAAATAATTTTTTTATCAGCGGCTACTTTTACGGCTCGTAAAATACTCACGAGTGTCACTTTTGCGCGAGCGCTAAGAAAATTTTTTCGGGGCTACGTTTCCAAAACCGGAACCTGCTTTCGTGCACGATTTATTTTTCACCATTTGTTATCTCCCGCATTAAAAGAAATGGAAAGTGAAGAATTTTTCGTACGATTAACGCGCTTAAGTGCTTTATCAATGAAAAATTGTCCGTCCCGGGCTGTCAAAATTTAAAAAACTTTCCTCCGGCCCGCGCGATAGGCTAGATTATAACGCTTCCGTAATCGACGCATTATTCTTGTCTCGTGCAGTTGTTATATAAAGAGGCGCGTCGATTTGTTTGTGGACAATCGAGCTGCCGTTTAGCGCGTCGTTTTAGTAAAACCGTCGAAAGAATTCGTCATATCGCGCGCTTCCTAATAAGTACCCATCGACATGACTTTCTACTCTCTTGCTTTTCTTCAAGCTGAAGTGCCACTCCAGCGGACAATGGCCAATAAAGTGAAATTTCAATAGAATTAACCTAAATTTATTAATAAAATCACCGCGCGCATCATCCCAAAACCACTACAGCTTAATAAAACCAATCGCACTAAACCACAAACAAAAGACATTTGTTCCCATTCTCAATCCCAAATGAAACCATCACTCCAAAAAACCGCATTTTCCTGCACGAAACTACACGTGCTCAGACTCCAATCGTCAACACGTTTCACCAAACTCGACACGAAAGCCCCCCTTAAAAAAAATCAGCATTAGACACTCGACAAATATTTGCTCAAGCCAGCACCGGCGCGCGCGTGCATACACTTATTTCCTCCACGGCGCTTTACTTTTTCGCCGCGCCGCCTACAAGCTTTTGCTTTTAGCCGCGGCGCGCGCGCGTGGGCCGAGCCCGCGGGGCCAATTAGACGACGATCAATTCCCACGAGTAGCGCTGCTGCTCCTCTGAACTTTCGGTAGCTCTCTCGCCGATTTCCAAATGTCTAGAGCCGCATATACATGCATAATCGGCTGCGCGCGCGCGCCCCTGAGTTTGCCCACGTATATGCACGCGTTTTTGTTTTCGAGAATAGTTGGCTCACCGATTCCGGGTTCTCTATACGAGGGGACTTAGGTAATGCCGAGCGAGCCGGCCTGGATTATTATGGGAAATGGAATTTCACGTGCGGAGACAATGTGTAGCGCGGTTAGTGAGGGGAAGATGAAAAATGCGGGGTTCGGGAATGAATAATGGAGAGTTTTTCGTGATGCGGGGGAGGGATAATTTTTTGATTAATTAGTGGAATTTTTTTTAAAAATCAAGTTTCTATTTAAATATATATGTATAAAGTATTAATCATCTCATCCTTAATTTTAGTATCTATACACATTAACCGTGATAGCCCCCATTAAAAGCCACACCATCCTCCCTAATAACAGCCTTCTCCGAAAACTACCATCCAAAACACTTCATCCCGCCTATTAACCCATCATTAAACCACCATCCCAGACTCAAAATTACACGCACCATCGAGCCAATCCCAATAAATAAATCCCATCCCCAACCCACCCAACCGCAAACGACGACCTGTCAGCCTCACCTCCCAACAATTAAGACATTCAATTACACAGGTGCGTACCCAAAAAGCTCAAAGCCATAAATCCACGCTTAGAATCCAACTCGCGGCTCTCGCTCAAAGCCGTATCATCAAAAGAGCGCGCCGATGAATCGCTTTATATAGATCGACGCATACGGAGCTTTCCTTGCGCGCAAACAAACCGTGAATCTTTATTACAGCAATAACTATAATCTCGCCGAGAAGCCCGTCGCTTTTCTATATCGCTATGCGTGCGCGCGCGCCCACGCGCTGGGCTGGCTTTGAAAGCGCGCGGCTGGATGGCTGAGAGAGAGAGGAGTTGTTGCCGCGTTATGAAGGGTGGACCGGAGAGAAAGAGAGAAAAAGGAGAGGGAGGGAAGCGAAATGAGATGCTTCGCGGCCGGTCGAGTTTGTCTTGCTTTTTGCGGCCGGACGAGAGCGCGGTTTGTTTGTTGGAATTTTTCGGATTCCGATCCTCGGGGGCCTGATTCCGCGCTGATTGCAGCCGTTTTCTTCGCGGATGAGCTTGTGATGCCGGGGGCTTGGGATTGGATTATTTTTTGGTTTGTGAATATTAAATGGTGGGAGTTTTGGGGTTTCTGTACGCGTAGTGTTTTTTAAGTTTTATTACTGTGGAATATGTAAAAGGTGGATTTATTATTTTTTTATTTCTTTTAATTTGGAATCGAAAATTTTTGCTGTAATAAAATTTTATCGGTCTTTCCGAACCACTTAAGTTTTTATTAAGGCAGAACACAAAACGATGATCTCAATTCCTATTCAAGATGCCAATAAAAGAAAAAACTAAATTTTTGCTAATGCTATGCTCTCAGCTTTCAAACCGTATCGAAACCATCCATCTTCCAAAACACTAAAAGAACTCGGAAGTCAGAAAAGCCTATTACCTCTCGCAATTACCTCGAATAACACTACTTCAATGTCATCCTCATCTCCCCAATTAAGAGCCCAGAGCAGCAGCAGCAGCAGCAGCAGCATCAGCTCTCCGTGAAATTTCGTAAAGAAACTAGCCTTGAACCCGAAAAGAAAGAGCTCCCTCGTTATACAAGCCTTGCGTACGATAAAAAAAAACTCGAAGCCAAAGCGTTGACCTTCCGCGAAGCAATCTCGGCCCGCAAGAAATGTCTTTATTGCTTTCCCAAGCGCGAGCGGCCTCCTCAGATCTCGAGCGCGCGGAAAAGTGGATCGTTTCCGTGTATCACGCGCGTTTTTCTTATCGATCGATCGCGGCTTTTCCCTTTTTTTTTATTTTCCTTACCTCAGGGGGGGACGCGAGGTTGGGAATCCGATACTCGTTAGTCTTCGCGTTGTCGTTAAAAATGAGCGGTTCGCTTTGGGAGATTAACGGATTTGGCGCTGGGAAGAGCGACTTTATTCCTTTATTGGTGATGCTTTTCGTTTTTCTCTTTTTTTCTTGTGATTGAAGTATTCGGTGTGCAATTAAATTGTAAAAATATATATTCTGGGTAGGGAGTAAGTAGGTGATTTTATGATTGTACACCTAATTAAATGCTAATAAATACAAATTTTATTAAAATCTTTATAAATGTTGTAAAATTGATACCGTTTGCGCCTGATAAAATAGTAATAAATTCAAATTTATTAAAATCTTTATAAAGGTTGTAAAAAAATACCGTTCACTGAAAATTTGGGAATACTTCCTTGCAGTTATCATAATGCGAAACAGCAATATCTTTCTGAAACTCTACTTATCTTAATTACATGCACTCAAAAATTGCTAATTTCCAAATATCAAAAAACTCTTCGTTTTATCCGAAGTGAAAATTGATTCTTCGAAACTAAAGCGAAAGCAATATCTAAATCTCACTCTTATTTTCCGAAAGTTTCACTCCAAATTGGCCAAGATTCATATGTATTCCACACGAATTAACCCAGCTGCAATCGTTTCCTCAAAATCGTTACTGCAAAATTATCCACTCCAAGATCAACAATTTCCCCCTCACAGCCTGAAAAACCAATTTCCCACGCGGCAATATTTCACCATTAATAAACAAATTACACAGCAGCACTAACCAGCGCCATCACTTTCGATTCCTACTAACTTTTCAAAATACTTGACGCGCTCTCGCAACAGCTCCCGCGCATATAACTCCGCGGAGCGCCAAGCAGTTATATGCACCCATGCGCCAGACGAGTGTGATGACCTCGTAAAACACTCGCTCGCTCGCGCATCTCCTTATTAGAAGTAAATCGCGCACCCTCATTATATACCTAACGCGAGAAGACTGCACTTCTCTTTCTTGCTCCCGCGGTGCGTTAACCCTTCGGTTGTATATATATAACCCGGCCCTTTTGTGCGCCGCACCGCGCGCGAAATTCAATCCTCGCCGAGGTCTTATACCTTTAATTGCGCGGACGTGAATTTTCGGGCCCGCTCAATCATCCGTGGGCATTACGAGCCCTTTTTTTCTCGTATTTCGGGCGTATGTGTTCTATAAATGCGAGCGGCCTTTTGTGATGGCGGAGAGGATGATTTAGGGTGCCATTTTTCTTGGGCTGAGAGGGGGCCTAATGAAGGCGGTTCGAGATGTGTTTTGGCCGAGCGGAGGTTTGATGGTGGACTTTATTTTTCTGCATTGCTTCCTTCTTTTTTTGCGTCGGTTCGGTTGCGTCGGTATTATGATTGATGCCGTCATAACGGTGTTTTCGAGGCATCAATTTAAAGTACTTTTCGATTTAAGAGGGTTGACAAAGGCGGATGGGAATTTATGGCTTCCTGCGTCGGGTGGCTTGAAATTTTAAATATTGTTTTGGTGCTGGTAAATTTGTGTTTCAGAAAATGAATATTAACTAAAATAAAAAATATAACTAAACAAATTTAAATACTATGATTTTTTTTACGAATTTGGTCGTATACTGAAAGAAAAATCTTTGAAAAAACTACATAACTGGTTAGTACAGCTGGTACAGAATGTAAAAATCCACAAACTTGCTATAATTTTTTGAAATTTTTATTCGACATACATTTTTCTTCGCGGATAAAACTTTTTTTAAAAAATTACTATACTGTTATTTAAAGCGGTAAAAGATTGCAAACAACCCGAAACTTTCCAAAATTTTTATTTTATTTAATTTATTGTTATTTTACACAGTATAGTAATTTTCCAAAAGAATATTTTTCTATGTAAACTGATCAATTTTCTCAATGATTCTTCTCTCAACGGGTAAACATTCAATTCAAAAAACAATCTCCAATGCTAAAAAGCTCAGTCCAAAAAACACTTTTTCAAATCCGCAAACTTTGACACGTTACCTCAATCAAACAAAAACAGCACGATCACAATTAATTCACCGCGTTAAGATAAAACCAGCCACAAAGAAGCCACTATCAAAACAAAAAATGCAGACAATTTTTTCCCTCGCGGCGACTAGCTTATCAACGCGTCACGATGATGCTTGCAAAAATGTCCGCTTCACCTTGGCACAAAAAACGTCCCCGTCGGGACGAAAAATCGTCTCTCCGATAAAACAAAGATTCGGCCAAACAAGCTAAGAAGCTCGCATCCGACGTCAGTCGGTGACCACAACTCATTTCGAGGACCGCCCGCTGGATTCACGCCCACACCGTTCGACCGTGCGAACCGACCCCTTTTGGCATTCTTGCGTAAAAGGACGGCTGATGTATACGTTTGCGGTTATTTTTATAGAGGTAACAGTCACTTCTTACTTAACGATTCTATCTATCGATGCTAATTAGACGAATGGAACGGAAACGCCACGCGAATTTGAAGCAAAGACCGTTTTGTGGAAGTCGAGTTTTATCGTAGGATCGAAGGGAATTATGAAATCGAATGCTCGCAGCTTGAGTCATATTCAAAACGGAAAGTTCGCGCGCTAGAATTTTTCCACAGCCGGGAGGCTGTCAGTTAAAAATCGAAGCTATTTTTTTATCCACCGCGCAGATTAATTGCTTGTACCAGGCCGATATCACAACAATCTCTCATTACGCTCTTATCAAACTTTTGAGAAAGCCAGGCCATTAATCAGGCCGGCAATAAAATAAATCATTCGAGCGCTCCGTTAAAATTCACTTAAAAACTATCTCGCGAGCGATAATTACTTTAATTTCTCAATCAATGCTCAGCGACCCTGCGCGTCCGGTCTCCGTGTCACCGTTACACCCGCCTACCCATCGAAAACGAAAAAAATCGCTCTTTTTATCGCGAATTAACGGGCTATCCTTCACCGAGATTTACGAGCGAAGGAGGAAGTCCGCGGCATTCAAATATTGTTCTCAACCGCGTCGTGATGCAACGTCGTGTGCGAGGGGGGGCCCCTTTGGATAAGAATTGAATTTTTCCCCTTCTTCGTGTACTCGCACACACGTAGGCACAAGCCGTAGTTTCTTTTCCGCGTTTCTTCCCACAGTTCGCCGGCTCGGCGCGAATTTTTACGATACACATTTTATACATCGCTCGAATTAATCTTACGCCGTGTTTGAAGTTTTGCAACGGCTATGTATCACCGGGCTGAAGCTAAAGCGCGCGTATATACACTTCGAGAACGGCGCGCTTTTTGTTTTTGCCTCGCGTGCCGCGCTCAATGTTATATGTATGTAGTGCGCGCGGGCGGCGCGCGAGCCGCACTTTCATGCGCTTGCGAGAGTATGGAAAAAATGAAGTGCTCGGTTTGCTTGGGTTTTGCGGCTGTCAATTTGAAAAATATAAGGTTAATTGAGACTGTCTGGGGTATTCCGATTGAAGAACTTTCGTTGAAACAATTTTAATAGCTGCTGAAGTGGATTGAAGTTGAAAGCAAGTCGAGAGCGGGGGGATACTTTTTATCGCTCAGGGATTGAGATTAATTAAACTTTCGATAATCTCACTATTTCTCTCGATCGGTGGTCTGGTATGAGACGTAACTTCAAAAGATCCGACTGAAGCTTACCTTCTTGAACGGCTGACTAATTCGCCACCTCGTAAATCGAGGAATTTCCAGCTGAACCTTTCGCACGGGATTATGATAATTTATCGCGTTCCTAATTGATACATTCTTAGAGAGAGCTCCGTGTAGCAACCTGCAAAACTCCAGCCGCGTGTTCAGACACGAGATTGTATTTTTACGACAGCTGTGCGCGCGGCAGTCGCGATATATATAAGCTACCCGCGTACATATGCAAAATTCCCACAATTAGCGGCTTGTAGTTTTACGCTTGAGCAAACTAACCTCCTTCTCTCCGACGTGCGCAGCAGCTTCGCAGCGTTGTTTTATCGGGCGATTGATAAAGCTATTTGCGATAATGCGAAAAATGAGGGAACAAATTGATTCTATCGCCTTGGGTACATTGGCCGTGGATTGGAAAAGTTGCGTTTGGTTTGCATAATTTCTGATAATTCACGAGGATTGGAAGAAGTTACCGTAATACGTGCTGTATGCTGGCTGAAGATATATGTACTCGGGCGCGTATCTTGATCTAGACATTTAATTCTTCCTTGCTCCTACGTCTTAACGAAAAGCGCAACTTCAATCAATAATCGCCTCTTTGAATCTCACGATGGGAATAACCATGTCGACTGTTCGTTTTGAACTTCGAAAAAGCCCTCGAGCAATATATAATGATAAAGAACTCATAATTCACCAAGACATTTCGATGATCCAGCCCTCGCGCAAACGATTACGATAAAAAAAAGCGTTGATATGACATGGACACACAACGCGCCATATAATATGCTTTAAAAACTTTTGAAGATAGCTTCCGGCCATCTTCCTCCATCGATGTTGTTTTTCTCACGAAGGACGATTAACCTCTTGACCTTGAACATAAAAATTTCAAGAGCAAGCGGTCATTTAATTTTTTCCAAAAAAAACACAACCTCAAAATGCTATATAATTCAAACTCCGCAAACAGCAACCTCCCCATCCCATTGTTTATCCTTCACGATCACCTAAAAACACCCAATTCAATTACCATTTTTACCCAACCTTATACTTTACCCCTCCCATCCCGCCTCACTTCTGAAGCCACGCCGGCATCCCATACACACACACATCATCGCGCTAACCTTAATAAACGAAGCACAAGAGTAGCCCTCCGGGTGGGAGTCACCCGGCGCCGATCGCATCACGATGAAACGCCAGGCTCGAAATTCCTCTTGTCTTCGTCCTGCATCTTCCGCGTTCGTGATGCCCCCGCGGAACTGGGACAGCGCGGGCGTGCGCGCCTGTATTAAATTGCGAGCGCCGCTGTATGTGTTTTTGCTTAAGTGCTTTCCCGCGTTTTTTCGACTTACGCGCGTGGATATTTGGGTTTTGGTAAAAATTCGAGGCAATGATATATCGGCGGGTTAATTAAGGCGCTGGGAGCTGTGAGGCATAAATTTTGGATGCTGAGAGAAAGAGGAGTTTGAGTTATGGGAGGATTGTTTTTTGGGGTGATGTTGTGACTTTGTGGGTATTGAAGGTAATGTTTTTGAGAAATGCAGTTGTTTGATTTTTAGTAAGTTTGTATAAATGTTTTCTCAGGTATAAGTTGAGTCGAAGAGAAATTAATTTTATCCGATAATTATAGCGCTGGGTTTTACCTTGTTTTTAGTCCGAACAACTTTAAATGTCGTTTTAGCTTTCTCATTAAATAATTGGGTCAATTTTTAATTCATTACCTGTTCTTTGCTCTAAATAGCTGCAATAGTTTCAATTGATTCGATTAAGAGAAATGCGATTGACGTTTTAATTATTGCAATTATCGCTACGAGCCAACAATCTCTATTTCCTACAAGATAAATATTTATCACAAATTCTCATCGTACTCATTATTTTATTAACTCGCACAAACCATTCATCTCACTTCAAGAAACCATGAATTCCCCAAACCGCCCATACGTATAACTGTTACCAAATAAACCAAAAGATCCTCTTCAAACAAACCCCTCAACCTTTCTAATGAGCAAGTATCAGTCACAAATTTTTTCCAAAGCCCTCAGCCAAGTTCAATGCTACCCGAACAACAGTACTCCGGCTCGAAAACCGATTTCTCGTGATCGAGCAGAAACAACCTCAACACATTCCATTCCAATGAACTATACGTGACTCTGCGCCTCACCGGCCAAGCCACACTTGCGCCTCTCTACCTCGCGCAAAACTACCGAGTTCCGCTACTCGGCCGAAGGACACGGCCGCCTGGAGGCTAGCACCGCTCAATACCCAGCGAATCAATAAATGCCGGATTTCTCTTATCCATTCGATAATTTTGCAGGCGGCAAAAGCTCGAAGTGAAACCGATTCGACCTTGCGCGCTCGAAAATGAGAAATGACTGGCGGCCCTTTTTTGCGCCGCTTCTGCGCGTAAGACAAATCGAGAGCGCGCGCTTCGCCGCTGTTTATTTGGACTTTAATGAGAGGGTCATTTGTATGCGCGAGCGCGCGAGATTAATGCGCGGCTCGTTACCGCGGAAGTGTTTGAATTAAAATGCAATTATACCTTTATGCGCCGCGGTATCGGAACCAAAGCGGCCGATTGTAATAAGCGGTTCCGATGCGCTTTTCTTTTTGCCCGGCGTCGTTGGAGGTTTTTTGGTTTTGGCAGTTTTGTTGGGGCTTTCGATGCAAATGCGGAGATGTTTTGCTTTGATAAGCTGCTGCTTTATTGATTTATTGGAACGATTAATTTGTTAATGCGGGTTTTTAAGTCGATTGATTGATAGAGAGAGTCGCTTTGATTTTTTTCATTCGCTCCTGTAATTGAAACGAATGTTCCAAAAAGCTGAGATTTTGCGCGGATTTCACCGGCGATTATAAAACTACCAAGACACGCGGCAATAAAATTAAAATAGACGCGGGAGAAATTCGCCAACAATAACTGTAAATGGGAACGAACCGGCAGTTTGAAAAAAGGCAAACGTGCAGCGTAAGCGATAAATAACTTTTAATTACATTTTAAAGAAGGGAACTCCAGCCAATTTTTCTAATAAACACTTATAATCCTTTCGTTTTTAACGACCGTCTCTGCAAGCCGCTTTCTATGCAAACAAAAATCTCCGGCGTAATTTAACGAATCCTCGAAAAATCTCCTCTTTCCACGTAACGGCGAACGTGGACTCTTGCACACGGAAAACTTCGTAAAACTATGCGTAAGTTGTCGATGAGCTTTCAAGTGTATCCCGCACTCGAAAACGAAGGAGGAAAAGAGCGTACTCAAAGCGATCTAGGCGGACCACAGATATCCGAAGACGTAAACTTTCTTCTTCATTATCGGTCGTACCCCCGATTTTCCTCGTTAAACAAGCTCAACGCGTGCGTTTTTTTAGTTTTTTGTTTTTCATCGTGTGGCTATACACGTCGGTATATGCTACTGCGTTGGAGGTTTGTACTGCTTTTGGATACGCAGATACTACTTTACGCATATAAGGAACAATTATTATTTAGATTTGACTGTATTCGTATGTGTACATATACAATTTCGTTACTATATTAGTAACATTTCTGCCTTTGATATTGCACGCACTCAAACAACGATTCTAAAAATCCCACTTCACCATAACCCAAACCAATCCCCCCAGAAACTTCAACCTCATCGCAACACTTTCTTCTCTCTCACACCATCCAAGAATCCAGGATAATCCATACATAGGCGCGGGCGTGCGCCCAGCTCTGCAGGCGACACGTGCGGCTTATGCTTGCACCGCTTCCTATACACCATATCCCGAGATCGCGCCCCGCGGCGGCGGCGAGCTGAGCAGAGCGATCGTCTTCAGCGCTCGGCCCAGTGACCCGAATAATGCACACGCTTGTAAATCGAACACGAGGTTTCCCTCTCCGTTGCAGCGAGCCTTTGGCTTTTCTCACGGCTAAAGTGTGTGCGCAGTCGAGGCGATATCCTCGCCGATTAGCGCTCGGACATTGTTGCGTCGAAAGTTGAGAGAGGAGTTGAGTGGATTGGCTTTTGGTTGAGAGCTGGATGCTGGGCGGGGATTAGTTTTGTGGATGGGTAACGCAGGAGATTTTTTTTAAGGTTAAAGGCGCACTCGTTTAAAATATTTTATAAATCTTAATTGATATTTCAATAGCCTGTCGTCGCGACAAGAATTAACGCGCTCGTTACGTAACCTTAAAATTCCCGCTGATTAACGACGAAAGGCGTCGGTGTCTTCTCGGATAAAAGGTCGCAGCTCGTCGTGACGACTGAAAAAAAAGTTGTTCATTTCTCTGCCGGCGCATTCATCAGCGTGTAAACAGAGCTGTTACTAACTGTACACGTGATATTTCCGGCACGCAACATTTTTAAAACATCGCCGCTACAGAGTTTAAACGTTAATTGCTCCAACGCTGGACCTTTGTAACTCGTCGCCCGGATACCCACAATATTGCCGTATTATTTTAACACTCGCACAATCATCCATCCTCGAGATTACAATGCGAGCGCGAGTCAGTTCCAGAAAGCCAGTTCTCGAAACTACACCGGGCACGTATGCATAAATCCCCATCGAGCCGTAATTGCCCATCGCATTAACGGACCGTTTAAATTCGCTCGACCCTCGTCACCCGCTCGTCACCTCCCCCGCTCTCTTTCCCCCCTAATTCCCCTATCAAAACACTTCTCTCACCTTCTCCTCCCTTCTAAAATAAAAAGAGCGCCGAGAGAGAACCGGACTCCCCCGAGTATTCTCGCTTTCGTGCCTTTTTCTCGCGCGCGCGCGCTCGTCATTTTTCAGCCGAGCCTTTTCCCTCGCGCGCCTTAATTATATCCGTCCTGCCCCCCTTTTTTCTCCGGCTTCTCCGTAACCTGCCGCATGATTAATCGCGCCCGACGCAATCTAATTAGCCGTGCGCGCCGACAATGGCGCGCGAGAGTAAGCTTAATGCCTATGTACCCGTGCGAGAGAAATGCGAGAGCTGCTGCAGCTCGATGATTCAATCTTTGTTTTTCGAGGTGGGTATGTAAGCATTGTTTATTGAGTTGTCCGTCGGTGGTCAAGTGCGCGGGTGCAGGTTGCGAAATGAGAGAGAGTTGAGACGTTACGCGGTTTTGTGGGGCTGTAAATTTTTAGGCTTTTTTTGGGGGGAGGAGCGAAGCGCAAGGTGTGGTTACTTTGGAGCGGAACGCGAGGATGGCTCGTGGTTACGGGTTGGCAAAAACCTTGAGGTTTTTCCCTTAAATTATTGTTTGTTTACGAGGAGGTCTTTTCTGATTTTTATGCTTCTGGTCTGAGCGAGAGACAACTTAATTTTTACGCTGATTATACACGCGGATTACGTATTTACGTTTTTCTTCAATAATTCAAGCCGGCTGCTTCCCCCCAAGGTCCGCAAATATAGTGTTATGCAAAAATGAAAGTTTCATCCCGTTTACTGTTACGCAGATCCACTTGGTCACCAATACATAACACCTTACCTACATTCCCATCCGTCCATCTTCAACGTCCACCTATCTCCAAGCCAGCTCCTCAAAGAGCCAAATATCAGCAAACACCGCGAGTCAAAACTCAAGCGGCCGCTCAGCCGACGAATTTCCAATTTCCCCACTCTCTCTCCCACAAAGCGTTAAAGAAAAAAGAAAACAACGGAGAAAGAGCGCGCGCACTTGAAATTTATGAATAATCGTTATTAAGAAACACGACACTTGAATGCCCATTACGGCTTATTAATCCTCTCCGGTCCGCCGGGGCCGATCCCCCCGCGGAGCCGCGCGGCGTGACTCACGGCCCGGGCATTCTATATATTTTCCTAGAAGCCGAATCCTCGTCCCACGTGCTTATTTAGCGCGAGAGCGACGTCGTTTGTAAAATGTATATGTGTATATGAGAGATTAATCGGCGGCGAAAGAGCCAGGCGCCGAGCGCGCGAAAAGGGTCAAATCGCCGCGCGCGATTTGTCATACTCGGATCTCTCGCAGGCTGGCTTATCTGCATACAAGGAGGATCGCTGTGTGAGACGGAGGTCGGTGAATCTCGGTCTCTTGGGTCCTGAGAGAACGGTCAGGTCAGACTTTTTTTTAGCTGGATGGGAAGAAGGTGGCTGGAGTGATGGAAATACGTTGGTGCTTTTGTTTGAGGGTCTGGTTTGAGATGAATGTTTAAGGCAGTGGGTTTCATCTATTTCCGTACGTTAGAGTCTATCGATCGTTACGACCTGAATAGAGGTTTAAATAGATTAGATCTAGAGAATTAAATAGAGCCTAATGAGGGCCTAACCAACTTACCTAATCATTCACATCATTGTTACATCCCGTCAACTAATAGCCCCAAGTCAAAACCTCAACAAAAATCCAGCATGACTTATCGTCGCGAAATCCTCCCATTTTCGCAAAGCCTTCACTTTTCCAGCCATCAATTCGACGCGAGATAGCCGGCTATTCATAAACGAGCAAGCGAACACACGCAGCCGGTGATTTTGAAAGCGCGCGCGGCGGGCCACCTGCGCTCGCGTTTTAAACACCGGATCTCGGCCTTAATTACGCCGTAGGACGGCTTGGGAGAGTGGCCGGACGCGCGGCAGCTATCGATCATTCGGAGCAAATTCGCGCACGCCCTGTATGATCTTGACCGATTCTCGAGGGGCAGATTCACTCTCGTTAAGGAGCGACGTGTTTGGTTTGCGCGAGAGTGAGCGGTTGGGTTGAGGGATAGGGTGGGATGAAGAAAGTGAAGGTGGCTTTGTGGTGCGGGTTTGGTGAATGTGGCTCGGTGCGGAATTGAGCGGGTTTTTAGGTGCTGTGTGCTGGGTTACTTTTGCTTTGAGAAAATATTGTTATTAAGTAAGTTTGTTATATGCTATCGTTATATTTTTACTTGAAGAGAAAGTGCGAAATGTAGACATTGTGATTGATATAATATTATGCTTTTGATGCGCAAGAAAAGATGGTCATTTTATTTTTAGTTGATGTTTCTTTTATTTTTCTTGACTTGATTCACCCGGAATAAACTTTAATTATCTATTTTGTTTCTAAAATGTACGTTTGTACACGTACCCTTTTACATTAAGTCTTATAACCAAATTGCATATTTAAATGCTACAATCCGAAAATTTCAAAAACAGCTACTCTTAAAACACAGATAGCTGCACTCATATTAAAAATCAGCAACAAATTGCAGAGCTTAAATACTTTCCATCCGATAAATCTGTTACACTGTTGCAAAAATCATGCAATTATTTCATCCACATCCTCGCAATCATAGCCCGGCGAGCGCATTTAATTCTATGAAGACATAATATACATCTCGTGGCACGCGTACATAACCCGTCGTATACAGATACACTCTCGCACGTGTAATTACAGATGGAAACGCTCGGGCCGCTGGATTAGCACGTTGGCGAATTCGCAAATCTTTCGGCCCTGACAGCGCCTTCATTAAGTGAAACTGAATAGACGCGTTTTTTAATTATTTTGCGCTCGCGCATGGGCTAGCTATGCGCAGCTTAATACGCACTGTGTGTGCAGGCTGTGTATGCGTTTATGGGCCGAGGGTATAATTAGATTTGTAGAGCGGCAATTATTTTATCAAGTTTTTATTGTTTCGAGAGTAAGCCCTTTTTGATGGAAATTTTTTTTCGTGATTGATCGCGGGGGTGCAATTATTGCATGGATTATTGCCGAAATTCAATTGTAATTAAAAATTAAGTGCGATACAGACCAATTATTTTTTACGTAAAATTAAATTTTAATGAATATGTTTGGTTCCATTATATATATTTTTATCTTAAAATAAAGTCATTAAATACATTGATTAAAAATTATTGTACATTGTAAAATGAAAGCGAGTTAATAAAACGGTGCATAAAAGGTGTAACACTTATGGTACAGTACATTATATCATCAGATAAAAGACAGCAAATTTTTTAATGTAAAACTGTATTGAAAGTATATTATATTAGTGCTGGCCTATGATTGTAATCTAAACTAATGTTATAGAATCTTTATATTGTATATTAAGTCTTATTTTAATTAATTACTATGATACCATATACTTATTCATTATTATTTACTAAAATATGGTAGTTACATAAAAAATTGATTCAATCAATAAAACTTTTAATAATCTTGCCAATTTTAATTTTTGATTTTACAGTTCTTTATAAAAATTTATTTGTTCTAATTTATCTAGTAAATTTTAAACATATTTTAATGAAAATAAATTCGTTCATATAATATAATATAATATAATATATTAAATGTTTGAAAATATAAGTTTAAAAAATACTGCATCAAATCAAAATCTGTAGAAAAATCTTTTTTTTACAAATACTTATAATTTATTGTATATTTTTATTAGCATGTATAATGCTAATGTTGTATTAAAGGAAATATTCCCTTAACCTAGATACAAGAATGCTATAATAATATACAACTTGAAACTGATAATAATTTATTATTTTATAGAATCCAAATGATTTAGCAAAAAAATTCCATAAAAACACTTATCATTTTAATTGATTACACAATTTACTTCACCATTTAATTGCCAAAAAAACAAAGTAACAACCATCAATTTCATCATTTCAGGTCCTATCCTGGCTGTGTAAGAAGGGCGAGGACATCCTTGCGAAGCACGGACAGCACTCGGCGACGAGCCTAGCGGCCGCCAGAATTCATGAGCGGGAATTCGAGAAGTTCTACTTCACGTCGATGGTGAGTCCGCATGCGTAAAATGCATACGCCCGATGATTTATTGGACATAAATCGCGCATACCTTCGTTATTATCTTGCCTTTTTCCGCCCTCTCAGCGAGAGACGGGAACCATTATTTTTCGTTGACAAGTGAAACGCGACTTTTATATATCGTGCGCCGCGTATCTTGTGCACTTTTACCAGTAGATAGCGCGTAAGAGCTGTTCCTCTCCGGCCTTTTTTACAGCTATCGCTTAAAGTCCGCGATGCTCATGTGAAAAACGGCGACGATTTGTCAGACTTTGAATTTAAGTTGGTCCTTAAAATGCACTTAAAGTCTTGTTGTGGTACTTGTGGCATTTATTATTCTGTAAAAATCATGTGTAAATTCTGATGATTTTAATTGCTCTAGTTGGATTCAATTTATACTTAATTGATGCGGTGTGAGCAGCAAAAGAAAAAAGGAAAAATAACTTTTTATAAACTATTCGCGCATATTAATTAGTATAAATATCAATTTCATATCAGAAATTACAGTCTTAAAATTAATGAGATCTAATATATCAAATAAGTGAACTTTGAATATTTCCGTGGTAGAAATTATCATAAACGGTTCCGGATGTCCTTGGTATCAAGGTAATTCGCATTCTTAAGTTGCGAATTCTAATCTCGAGACATTCACCTTTCATTTGGAATCTACCAAATCATCAAAATTTGATTCATTTATGTAATATGTCATCATGAATAATAGATACAAAAAAATCTTATTCATTTCCTGTCTTAGATTAAAAAAAACTCAATTTAAATAATTTAGCACATAGTTTTTTCTTTTGTGCAATGAAATTAAAATATCATCAATTTTAAAATTCCTTGCTAATACTATACGTATACTCTCTAAATTTTAAATAGTAGGAATTCCACCATTTATTCTTTAGTGGAGCAATCTCAACTAACAAATAGTAAAAAATTCACTGCTTTATCGTGAAATTTCATTATTTGTTAGTAAAACTGTTCCACTAAGTTTACTAATAATGGAATTCACAGTATTTAAAATTTACAGAGTATACAACACTTTACAATATAAAACAGTTTTATTACGGCAATTCCAAAAATATCCGTTACCACGTCAACCCATTCAAATCCATCCTCACAAACCATCCACACATCGCAATCAATGACGGACAATCCTATCCTGGCCCCCTTGAAAACCCAGTCCCATTCACAACATCCAAAAATAAAACGCCAAAGAAACCTTTCAAAAAAAAAAAAAATTCGCACGTCCCATTGATCACCCCGCGCTCGTCCAGCTCGTCGTCACGGCTATCAGCGCGCTAGACCCGACGCGACGCTTCGATTTTTGCCCATCGAGCGCCAGCCCGCAAACAGAAAGAAACAAAACACAACAAAGAAAGGAAAAAAAAAACTAGGCGGAGTAGGAGGAAGAAGCAGCACGGGGCAGGCCCCGTAATGAAGGATCCCTTTGTTGCGCTGGTACTTTTGTCTTTCCCTTGCGTATAGACTCTCGCAGGTTAATACACACACGCATGCGTACATACACGCGGAGAGCGGAAACGCACAAAGCCAGTCTCTGTCGGCATTGTACGGAGGAGAGCTGACAAGCGGCTCCGGGAACAGGCGTTTCCCTATGTGTGCCCCTTGTTTTCTCTAGGTAGGTATATGCCAGTGCGATCCGTTATCGCAGAGGCTATCTCTCCTTCGAACTGTCAACGCGGCCTAGAAAGAAAGGCTTTCGTTTGGGATGATAAGGCGGTGTAGGTGGCGATGGGTTGGCGTGCAGGTTTGTAGGAAGGTTGGCTGTTGGAGCTACTTATAGGAGTTTGTAGAGTTGGAAACTCGAGATTCGCTTTTGGAATTGCGGAGCAGGTGGAATATTGGGAAATAAGTTTTTTGTAAATTGTAATAAAGTTTTGTGAAAATTTCTTTTCTAAAAATAAATTAATGCCAATACATATTAAAGTACGAAAAAATCTAAAATTTAATATAATATGTAACTGTAATTTAATTAAGAAGTATTAATATTACTAAAATTTTACATTTTTGCAAAGATCAATATTTAATATAATATTTTCAAGAAAAGAAATAAAAATTATACTTTTTTAATGAAACTAGGTTTTTAAACAATAATATCCTAAATCGTAATTTATATTCTAGCAATTACATCATAAAGTAAATCTGAAAAAAAAAACATAATTTTCAATTCATAAATATGATATTTAAATATTACAATTCTCTCTTAGCGCGTCTATAGCCTGGCGCCTCTAGTGGACCTTTCACCAAGCTTATTTGCTAGTGACCTTACCGTCGGTAACAAGACTCATTTATCGATGGATCGATAGATCTCGTAGGTAAAGAAGAAATTGATCGATAATACTCAAACTTGAAAATTGCTAATCTTTTATTTTCCTTATACTGTTAATACAGTTAATAAATAAAAAAACAAACCCAAAATTATTTCTACAATTAAAATTACACTTTTTGTTTAAAAATTATCAAACCACCCAACTCAAAACTCTCGGCCTTGCATCTGTACAGTGGCGCCGCAACCACCGAACCCAAACTCCCCGTCCCTCCCTACTTTACCGACCGTGCCCCGCGATCGATGGTACATAGATCCCCAAGAAACCACACACCAAGCGAGGGCCCGCGAGAAAGTTACGAGCCGCGATCGCGATCTAACGACCGGCAATTATCCCACCACTCGCGTTCCTTCGCGCTCGATTAATCGCACCGCAGAGGCAGATCGGCGAGCGCCTTAATTTGCTTTTAAGCGAAGGCCGCCGCCGAGCGTTGCGTAAATTAAGGGAGGCGCGCGCGCAATCCCGGCAATTAGAAAGATGCCGTTGCTTTAGCGGGTATCTGAATAATTAATTGTTGCGATGTTGAGGGAGCAATTAAAATCTACTTGAGCATCCTCAGCGTGTATAGTCTTCCCAAGTGAGTCTGGGTCGAGCCGCGTGACCCTTTGATGAGCTTTGGTTTGCGTAAGATGTGCGAAAAAAATTTGGTTTCCTGGTGATTTGGATTCGATTACTATAGGGGATACGGAACTGTAATCACGGTGCTTCAGATGGTTGAATACCATAAGATTAATCGAAAATTTAAAAATGTTTTTTCAAATTATAAACCCATAAATTGTGCAAGAATACTTTATAACACGCACGCTGAACTAAAACCACTCTTACGTTTATGCATCTATTTTGAAACGACATCCAAGCCTGCGCTCGCAATTGCAGCATTATTAATCTCGCTTATAAAAACGTCTTAATAGTCACCCAATAAATTCTCCTGGCAAGCTTAACAACGGCCATAAACTTCCACAGAGCAGCCGATAATCGGCATCGCGACAATTAGAATGCAAGCACGCACATGCCCTAAAGAGGCAAGGCTGGCTCTCTCGCACTTTTTTTCTCCACGCCGTCATATCGCTCCTAACCGTATACCGTCGTCAAATACACAAAAACAGCGAGCGTTTAACGTTTACAGCCGTTCGCGCTAACTTTCTAAAGGATATATATCCGCCTCGCTCTTTCCTTCGTTAATTACGGGGAAAACAATCAGCGGCGACCGGCACACAAGCGGCTCGTTTTTTTTTCTCCACAGCCAAAGTGCTCGTCGCTGTATTCCGGCGCGCGCGAGTTTACAATCAGCGACAGCCTTGCGAAAACGATTCTAAGGAGGAGCATAGCGAGTACTGGCTTTCGTTACTTTGTTTCGGTGTACGCGCAGAAAAGTATATATCCCGGTGACACAATAGCCTCTTTGCGTCCGTTGCGAAAGCTCGTCTGTTGACAATTTTCAAATTAGCTTCTGCCTGGGAGTATAGATACGCCAGGTTGTAAACGCCAGGAAGTTGTAGATCATGTTATGGGTGGAAACTTTTTTAATGGCTTTGAATTAATTTTGGTGTCCCCGGGCTCGATTGTTTAAATCGTTTTTGGATTTTAATTTGTTCGTGGGTTACTGTTATTAAAGTGATTTGTTCTTACAGGTTTTTGGTCGACTATGAGTATGTTGTTATTATTTTAGCTGTACGTTTTCTTACAGCGTTACGGCTGCTTTCAATTTTCTATTCCGCTACACAAATCAAATAAAGTAATGTAATTTTTTTTGTACACAAAATACGCAATAAAAGAAAGTTGGATATAACCTACCGTACGTAAACGTAACAATCCACAATCGCATACAAACTGCAATCCTCCAATCCCATTCCCCTACCCAATCAGCACCAAAGCTCCCGCTAAAATCCTCCTTCCCCACAACCAACTTAGAAAACGAAAGGCTCCAATCCCAGCACACATAACATTTTTCACCAGCCGCACCAATCTCCGGCCATTTAAATGTCCATTCCTGACAATGGTATATAGCAGCCGGCTACCGAGCGTTCCGCTAACCCAATTGCGCACGCTATGTGCCAGCGGGGGCGATATATAGGAAACTCTCTACTGCCAGATAGCCAGCCGGCGCGCACCTTTTCTGCATGTATACATATACGCTCAGCGTATACGTTAGCCACGTTCGTTGCCACTACTCTGACGCAATGCAGTCACCGATGGGGGGGTATGTATAGGCGAGACTTACGGTTAACGATTTTCACCGCGAGCGCTACTGCTTCCTGGCCGATGTCCTTTTTGCGCGGGCGATAATTGCGATCGTTAAGCTGGCTTTTAGTGGATGTAGGAAGTGCTGAGGTTGCTGGTTTAATGGGTTGGGATTCTGGGTGGATTATTGTGAGGAGATGCTGGTTGGTTGAGACGCAGGGTTTAGTTGGGGTGTTTAATTTGAGGTAATGTGTGATGAGATCTTTTAATGTGTGTTTGGTGATTCTAGTGTGTTTTAGAAAAGGCGGTGATTAAATGAAATGTTTGGATTAATAAAGTAAATTTGTTTAAGTAAATGACCGGTAGCTTTGAATCTAGCTTTTATACTTAATAAGCTAATAACTTTTACAAGCGTGGACAATTTATTTCTGACCAGAGAAAAAAAAATAAAAGGAAATAATGAGATGTAAATGCCAGCGTAATTGTAAATCTTGGCTTGACAGTCACTGCACATGATTAATAAATCAGTGTCTTAATATCAAAACCAAAACATTCCAGCGATTTTACAATTAAGTGTAACGAGACCGTACGCCAAGTTATTTACAATTTCATGACAGTTTCAATTTCACAACGATTTCTTTACGAGCACTTAAACGTTAATAGCTCAAAAATCGACATGCTTATTACACATGGAGAATAACGTATGTAAACCGTGCCCGCATGTGGCTTAAGACTATTTATGTTTGTTTTATACTTTATTACTAACTATATAAATTACTTAACTAGAAAATAGAAATACGCTATAAAAACATTATGAACAAATGAAAATTCCTCACGTAATTATTATAAACGCTCGTTAACAGCTTGCAATTAATCACTCCGAAAAAAATCCCAAACCCGACAAAGCAACTCATTGTTAAAAACAAACGCAAATCGCTCGCAAAAACCAAAACCCACTTCCTGCTTTCAAAACCCACCAGCGCTCCGCCATCCCAAAAATCCACCCGCGCAGCCTTGACAGAAGCCCGGCCCCGAAACAAAAAATAATGTCCCGTCCAAAAGACACAGCGCGTCCCGCAAGGACGTTACTCTCTGTTCCACGAGCTTTTTTCTCTCTCTTTCTCGGTCAATTTCGCAAGGCTCGTGCCTTAAACGCCGAGCCGAAGAGAACAGCCAGGCAGTAGCTCAAAAACGTCCCGGGAGTCGGCGTCGCCTTATAAAGGGCCTCTCGGCGGTCATCGGCACGCTGGAAAGGTGCAGTGTATAGTGGAGAGCTAACGAGCCGGAGCGCCTTGTGCCGATTCCAAGGAGATGCAGGCGCGTTTCGCAAGGGGACGGGTTTTCGTAACTGATAGAGATCGGAATTCCTGAGGGAATTTTCGGATAGGTGTGATTGGAGGGGGGGTTTTTTGAGGTGGTTTTGGATGGGTATAAGAAGTGGTATAGCCTTGACCGTTGCGATGCGTTTTTGATGTATTTATCGTTAGTGATGAAAAGTGAATGGGAGGATTTGTATGCTTTGCATTGTGGGTTGAGTCGAGATGTAAACAGCTTTTTGTGTGGCAGGTGGATTGACTGTGATGATAGTGTTTATTTACAATAAAGGAAATGGTTAATAAAATGTAAAAAAAATTAGAAAGTTATAATGATTAAAAGAACGGAAACGATATATTTTAAGAAAAAGCTGGAAATATTTCCTTACTTTTATCCAGTTTTTTTGTTTGCAAAAAAAAAGAACTTGAAAAAATTAAGTAATATCTGATACAAGAGTTTGTCTTTGTCATTAAAATTTTTATGTTCCGTTATATCCTTTTTTGCTTATACAGGAAGGATACATAAATTTGATAATTTTTCAGCCAAAAAACAATTCATTTTATTAAATACATAACAAGCAATCGCAAAAATATCAACAGCATAAAATGCTTACTTTCAATATCCTCAACGCCATTAAAAGCCTATAAAATCAAAACCTGAAAAATATCTCATCTTTTTCAAGGATGATTGATGCAACTTTCCTTTTTTCGAAAACCACCACATGATCTTATTTCCCAGCCACTCATTAACTTTAATATTTCTTAATACCTCCATACCCTTCCAAATTACACATTAACGTTTAAACCAAACCATAAATCCCGAACCTATCCTCGCCATTTTTCCAGCCTCACTGCACTTTCCGCTGAAAGCGATCCTTCACACGTTCCCGCGCGGCCGTATTTCATTTTCATTTCTAAACTCCAGACTTTATTTTTTTTTTCGCCGCTCTTAGCTCAATCCCCGGATGCTTAGCGGCTCCTCAAAGTAGAAAGTCCCGTCGTCGATGCATCGCATCCTGTCGATAAAATCGTCTCTCTCTCGGGCGGGCTTATCGGCTGTTTCACCTGTCGACGCCGCGAATTGAATTGCGACTGCTTAGCTCTCGAAGTGTGGTGCGCAGAAATGCGCGAGGAGAGATATATAAGTGAAGGAAATTAGGGAAATCGACGGGCCGATTGGGAAAGCGGATGAAAGAGGGGAAAGGAGGATGATAGGCGGCTGGGGGAGGAAGACGTTTTTCTTGAGCTGTTGGTTTCAGAATTTGAGTTTTGCGTTTAATGAGGGATTGAGGAAATAAGAAGTATATTTTATTATTGAAAATATAGTGCGAATGTTTTTTTTTAATATTCCTATTTAATGATCAGTCAACATTTAATTTTAATTGAGTTTCAATAATGAAAATTTGATGGTAAATTAATTTTTATAGATTGAGGTTATTGTGTATAAACCAAATATTGCACAACCTTTTTTTATACACATTCTTATACTTTTAACGCAATGTTGATTTATTTACTTTAAGGAATTACCGAATCCATAAAGCTAAAAAGTCTAGACAACAAATTAAAAGTTAACGAGTCGGAAAGATCTTAAAAGGCCGCAGGATACACTTCGAGGTGTGGATTTCTTTTTTTGCGTCACGTAATGCGCCGATCGCTATCCGCTCGGACTGACTGTAGGTATACACACAAGAAAAATGATTTTTCCGATTGCGTTAAGCAAAGAAAATTATCTTCGAGCCTCGGCGTAATTGAAAGTATATGTTTCATTCCTATCTTCCGTCATTAACGACTATCCCCATGTAGAAAAAAACAGACATTGTTTTAATAATTATTATCGCTGTAATTGTTTGTCCTGTAAATAAACCAGTCATTCTCTCAGCAAACTGATCACCTATAAACATCATCGAAGCACAGTCTACATTCCTATTTATATTTACGCGGAAACAGCCTTACGTAAATAAATAATTTATCCCGACGCTTAATCCTCACAGCTCCATTAATATCAACATCCAGAAACGTCACGCTGTTAAACTCAACTCCTTTTTTTATCTCATCGAAGCAAGTAAGTCGTCGCTTGCGCAATCACCCGGCCATCGACAACCGTGAGAACGCCACCTTTTTTTCTATCCTCCCATCCCCGCAAAAAATAAAACTCCTTCGATTCCCCGCGCATACGCGTTTCTCTCTCTCGGCAAAGTCGTAAAAACGGAAGTCCGACAAATCGACGAGGTAATGGGCGCCGGGAGCTCGCGCGGACATTTATATAAATAGAAAACGCGCATCGCGTGCGGCGATCGTCAAGACGAGAAAGTTATTAACGCGGAAAGGTTTACGAGAGGCGCGCGCGAGCGGCAGATGCTGCTGCGGACCCTTTTGCTTGCATGTATGGCTTTATTTGCTGGGTGAGAGAGAAAGAGAGGAGAGAGAGAGAGATGGATGAGAAATGGATAGAGTGGACGGGACGCGATGTTGAGGAGGTAGGGTGGAGGGGGGATGGTAAGACAATAGGGGATGGGTTTATTGATTTAGAGCGTAATTGCTTGATTGATTAGAGGGAGTGGATAGTGGAGAGTAATTGATTTTTTTAAATGGAATGTATGTTTTTGTGCTTTGGAATATTGGAATTATTATAAAGTTTGTTATATTTTTGTATTTGTACTATTTTGAGCAGCTCGGGGGCAATGACATTATTATATTAAATTACAGAGTTTCAATCTACGAAATAAATAAAAAATTAGCTAACGCCTCATATTCAGTAATTTACACATTAAAAATAATAATAATCTTCATTAATCATAAATATTCTCCACTATTTACATTAAAAGCAGACGCATACCGAGTACCAACACACATCCACAAAAAAACTGATAAACGGTTAAAATCCAAACAGCAACTTTTCCACCAGCAAACAGTCACCGGCGAATGAGAAATGATCCACTCCGTTGTCCGCGATAAATCTAGCGTGATTCGTAAAGTGGGCGTTCGGGGATTTTCTACATCTCTAACGTATATATACCCATCCACGCACGCGCCTGCATCGCATTATCTCTTCTTTCTCTCGGGCTTCCGGGCGATTAGGCGAAAATGAAGTCGCGACAATGGAACGGGGGATCCCGAGCGCCTGGAGATTATTCCGTCGTTAAACATCGGCTTGGAGAATCAATAGTTGAATTATTGCATCTGCCGCGGGCCACCTTTTGTATGTAGGTTCGGATGGAGGAGATGAATGGATGGATATTTGACGGCAGATGATCAAAACATGGATCGCGTGCCGGGATGATGTTTTGAACAAGGGAGATGAAAATTTTGGGGATTGATGGGGAGGGAAATTGCTTTATTAATGGGTGGAAATTTGAGAAAAAGTTGGGTCAATTTATCATGCGCAAGTTGAATGATGGGTTGATGATTTTTATTGTGAAATTGTTATGTAGTTCATTCCTGTGGAAAGTGTATTTTTTAATATTTTTTATTAAAACTGTGGGAAAGTTGATGAATAAAATCATCAGTTTTGAGTAATACAAAAAAATCAAAAAAGTGATAGTGAAAAAGAAAATTTCTGTCAATACTCAGTCCGATAAACACAGCTGTTATTCTTCAACGAATAAAACGTGCTTATCAATCGTTTTGATGAAAATTGAGCGTTTCCTTATTTTTGCCTTTAGCAGCAACAGTTAAGACTGTTTTTTCTTGCAACCAACATAAAGCCTTAATCCAAGGTGCCGTAATCACTAAAATTAGCAGAGCGATTAGAAGGAAAAATATCAGATAAAAATAAGCAAGGCGCACACGTTTTCCACTGCATCATCGCCTAGGTTTCCCTCTCAACTAATTGTAACAATTTTCCAGCTACATTTTTCTTCAAACAGTTTTCTATAATAATCCCCACAAAAGAACAAATAACACTCAACCGCAAACATATCATCAAAATCCTCAATAAAATCCAAAAAAGAAACCACCCAAAGCACCAACTCAGCAACTCCGTAAACAACTTCGCAACACACCGTATATCGAACTCCTCTTTCTCTCCTTCGTGCATGCACAAAAACGGCATCCAGCTCGAGAGCGCGCAAACGACCTCGACACAGCGAGCGCGCGGGCGTAGCCTCGCAGATCTCTTTTGCTCTCGTACACACACTACCTCTCTCTCGCTCTTCTCACGCACCCGTGAACATAGCGCACATATATACGCACACTTTACAAGCTCATGGATTTGCTATAAGAGAAGTCGTGCACGCGGGCGTGACGCAACGAGCTGTGCGCGGCTTTTAAAGCGAAAAGCGACGCGTTAGCGGCTATGTCGAGCTGATAAGGCACGCGACGGTACTTGATTTTTTATTTTGGACGAAGGTGGGAGGATAAGCGGTTGGGTTTCTCGAGTTTGCAGTTTGCTGGAATAATTGTTGAAAATGTAGAGCGGTTTTGTGATTAAATGTGTTTTGAAATGCTAAATTTTTAATTTTTATGCTAGATGAAGAACGGCGAATGAGTAGAAGCTGGAGTACCGTAACTACTGGCGATGGTTAATGATTCTTGGAAGGAGTTAAAAATTAAAAATTATTCCGAGTGCATATATTTTTTACGATTGGTGATAATGCCGTTACATGTGTTAGTACGCATATGTAACCACAATTATATTCAGAAAGAAACATGAATTTCTGATTAAATTTTTCGCCCATTCGGCTGAATTTTGTATGAAAGTTGTATTCATATTTTTGGATACATATTTCTCGAAAAGTTTTAATGTAGCAATAATAATTAAACGTGTTCTGCCAGTTATTCCTGTCTATAGTATAATTTTTTTAATTTTAACATTCACGACTTTCAAATTTAATTTTTTCTTGAAATGCGAAGTTAAATTTTTCGTTAAAAACAGATTATTTTCAGATAAAAGTTTTATCAATTATAATACAAAGATATCTATGTTTGAAAATAAAAAGTTTTTCTAAGAAAAAATCCATAACAACCAATTAATAATAATACGGATTACTTATAATTGATTTTCAATCTGATTTATGTCAATTTCTGAGATCAGTCACTAATTAGCTCAAATTAACTTTACTTAATACATACTTGTTATAAAATTCCATAACTTACCTCAATTACGTACGTTATATAAACCATAAATGCTTCGTTAATTCCACATTGCCGACTTAAAATCAATAAACAAGTTTCACTTTTTCTTCTTCGACATACAATTTAGAAAATCGCTCGCCAAAAGAAACCAGCCCTTTCTTTCAACGAACGTTTATTACTTTCAATTGACAAACAGAAACTCCAACTCCTCGCTCACTACAAACCGCCACTCCGACGTAGAAAAAATAACCTTTCTCATTCAAAGTCTTCAATTAAAAAAGAAAGACTCAGTGCTCTCCAGAATCCACCTGACGGGCGCAAAACACATAAATCAAGCTCGGCGCAGTGAAAACACACACGCTCGATAAAAGAAAAAGTCAGCGGGCAGCAAGCCGAAAGAAAAATCGTCTCATTGTCCAAGGCCGCTCTCTCGTCGACCCACTTTGAATCTGCCTCCGATGGCTCGCGCGCCTCGAGCTTTTGTAACCTACATCTCGGCGTTTGCCGCTGCGTCCTTTTTATTCGCGCGCAGGCAAGTAGAGAGCGCAATCAGCTATGCGTAACGTGCCGATCATAACGATTATTTACGAGTGAGAAAGCTCGTTTGGCGCTGGGATTAATTTATAATTTGACGATTAGAGGATTTTTTTTGGTCGGGCCGGTTTGGGAGAATGCGCCGAGATTTTATCGGGATTATAGGAGCAGTGGGTTAGTGTGATTTTGATAATTGGTGGATGCAGGTGCAATTTGAATTGAATTATGCAAGAATCGGCGAGGTGACTGGCTGGTTTGTTGAATTGGGGTTTTAGTATGGGTTATTTGAGACTTGTTAGTAAATGGTCCAGTAGAAAATTGCCGATTACGTAATGATTTTCTGGTTAAGTGTCATTGAATTCTGATTTAAACACTGTAATTAGAATATTCGATTTGCGTTAAAATCTTAATTGTTTAATTTGAAGTGATTCTTATCTCTTAATAACCTTACTATAGATTTTTGAAAATTTACTGTAAAATTCATCAAATATTCAGAACAGTTACCACCGATAACGCACCCAATTATAAAATTTTTCTCTTCATAATTCAGTGTGAAAACCTGACCAATTACATACTTAAAATTCACCTCGAAACAGTTAATTATTACCACCTAATCAGAAACTCACAATTTCAACACCAAATTGCGAAAGGTAATTTCAAACTCACCTCTAATCACATTACTCCGTTACAATTTAAATACCCTCGAAAATGGGAAAGCTTTCTCGTCGCATTCTTCATTGCCCAACGACAAACACTGAAATAATAGGAAAGTTCAATGAGACGGCTCGTAAATCGGCGCGCGCTTATTAGTCCGATATTTATGTGTATATGCGCAGGAAAATTTCTCGCCGAGCAGGTGACGCTCGGAAAATTCATGATGGTATTAAGGAGATCAGCTTTCGCGCGGTTAACGGTGCTGTGAGTAGCTTCGAATATTGAAGAGGAAACGCTGGAAAGCTGATACGCGCGGAGAGCGTTTAAAGGATATGTTTGGTGCGTTTTACGTCTGCTGGGGGTTTAGTTTTCGTTTGTTTCTATAGAGGTTTCAATATGTTGTTTTATTAGGCAATATTATTTTGAGTATTTTAAGTAAACCTTAAACATGATTATAACGGTTATATTATTTTTTTTGTTTCAGGTAAGTTTTGAGATATACCATTATTGTACTACTACTTCTGTAATGTGAGTATTTATAATTTAGTAGATTTATTATTATTCTTATTATTTTTTAATAGTATAATTGATTTTTTATTTTATTTGTAAACGTTATATTGTGATAACTGATGTAATGGTTATTGTTGTTACTTAAAAGATATAAACTAATTTTGTTTATTTCAAATAGAACTGAATTTCGCGGTATCTAATCCATGTTTCAACGCACCGATTTATTTAATAATCCAAGTTAAAACCAAACAAAATCAATATTACACCTTACATTTCCAACATTACAACTCAAGTTCAAAACAATCCCACCTTCTACATCTCACTCACACAAAAGAACTCATCAGTTCCACACACTGCTCTCCAAAACCTCAAATCCCGCCTACCCACCCGCACACTCCTGTCCCACGTCCAATTTCCCATCAACAATACACATCCACGTCCAGCTCTTATATTTCCCCGTACTCGCAAACCCAAAAGCCGATCCATTTCCAAGCCGTTCACCCGGCGGCCCACAAATTTTCGGCCTCACAATTCTCCTATATACACTCGCTCCTCCTCGGCATTCACGGCGCCGTCGTCACATATACGCGCCAGCCATGACAAAACACCTCGCGCAAGTGGGTGACCCGAGCAACGCGTTTAAATACTCACTTATACCAAAGGAGCGGAGGTAAGTCTAGAAGCAAGACTCTATATGTGCTTTTGGATGTAACTGTACATGTGTACGTTTTCAAAGGAGCGTCGATATACACGCGTTTTGGAATTGCTCGTTTTGTGGGTATATACGTGGGTTTACTGTTAATTTATATGGAGCTTGTTGGGGGAATTCATACGTGGGTTTTCGGTGATGGAGGAACTGGGAGCGCGGCTGGGGTATTGATGCGTAACTGTAAGGCGTTTAAGTATTTGAGGTATTTTCGGTGAGTGGTTATGTTTTTTCGTAATAGGGCCTGTAGGCGACGAATTGGTGATAATGACAGTATTTGTCTTTCGCTTTGAGAAACCGTTAGAGACTTGCGATTTTATCAACCGTTCACATATAGAAAATATTCAGTTTGCTTGTAGCTTGGAAAAAAATGTTTCTTTATTAAACGAGATAACGTCACGCGCGTTTCTTACATGAGATTTTTTTGTACGTTCTTTCTAAGTGATGTTTAGATTCGTTTGATCGATAAGTATCAAACTTGTATTCTTACTCATATTAAGTAAATACAATGTTTGCAGATTAAAAAACGTTATTATATTGCTAAACGAGTCGTAAAATGTTTCACCTCAAGTATACCAAACGGTAAACAATAACATTAAAATAAATACCATTGCTACCTCTTACCAAAAACATTAAGACAAACGATCTCCTCTTAAACCCAACCTAAACTGCTCAACTTTCAATTACCCTCACGCAAAGCCCCAACAAAACCATCCTTCCACCTCCGTACCCCACACGCACTACACCAATTTCCTCCTCAAAAATTCCCTCTCGCAACAACTCGGCACCTGAACTCCATAGCCCATATCGTCCATATCGCTCTTGGATTTCTAATTTCACATGCCTCGAGCGGCCATTAATTACCAGCCGCCGCAGTGTATCATCGCTCGCTCCTATAGGTATACGAGCTCGCTCGTTATCGAATCGAGCACAGCGGCTCTTACGGCCGAGGCGGCCGTAATTCGCGCGTAACTCATCGGAGCACAATGCCAAGCCGATGAAAGTGCATAGAGCATATATGCTTGGAGCCGGGTAATTGCCGAGCTTATATGTATGCGCTTCCCACGTTGATATTGCGCGGTGAGGCTGGTTTAGTCCAGATGAGGATTTTTATGGTGGGTTCAAGGTTGGATGCAGGTGCTTGGAGGAGTGAATTTATGGCGTTTGGTGAAAATTTGGTGAATTGAAGGAAAGTGGGAGGATAGTGATTGATAATTTTGTCGGAGTTAATGTGTATAACGAAGCAAGTGAACAATGACTGAGTTTAATTTGATTTAAAATAGAGTCCTTGACGAGTGCTTGGCTGATGTTCCGCTCGGATAACGCTTTTCAAGTTGATCAAACCTTAGCTAGATTAAGGGGGCGTCAGAGACTGCAGGTATAAAAAGTCTTTTCTATCTTGTCCGCGCATCTATACTAGTTTATATGCGAATATAATTTTCAATCCTGGTTGATTATGGTACATTTATCTACAACATTTTTAACTTATATAATATAAATAAATTTTTGTATAGTCAGAATTACTTAATGAACTTATGCAACACTTACTAAATAAATTTATCGGTGATTTACATTTCCTGTACTTTTACCAATAATCACATTTCGACTATCCAGCTGCATTACTGAAACAATACCCTCATACATTAAAAAAGAACACTCTAAATCATACTCAACCGCAAAGTCTAACGATAAAAAAATCATACCTATACAACCACTTCCCGCGCAAATAAAATCCATAACCACTCAACAATTCCGCATATAAAAACCAAGAAAACAACAATAATCCCGTCAACTCCTCAGCGGCGCTCGACTTACATCATCGCCCGCTCGGGCGTCCACCTTCTCCATTTTCAATTTTCCGCATTGCTAAGCTGCGAGCTCTCCGCTCGAGCATTACGCGCATATAACCGGCGCATAACCTTCAATAACTCGACGCTGCGTTCTCACGCGGCTGAGCAATTAATGTCCGCTGGAATTTCGCGATCGCGCGCGGCCTTTCTTGATCTGAATTTCAAATCCGCGCGCACGGCTATTGATTTAACGCCGCGGTGTTAATCAATCCGGACGAGCTGGCGTCTCTGCTTTTTTTTATAGATACTTTGTTTAGCCGAGCAGTGTAGATGGAGTGTCGGATTGCGCGAGATGTTTTTGCATTGGCATTTATAATGCGGACAATCTCTGTTCTCTTTTTTTTTTAGTGTGGGGATTAAAGAATGCGTCTGCGAATGTGAAAGTGTGCGTTGGATTCTGAATGAGTGGATTGCGTAATGGTTTGTCGTTAGATCGAAGCTAAAAAAAATGGATTTTAAATAGAATGATTAGCTAGTTTTTAGATATACTGATGCTATCGAGGTGTTTATAGAATAACTCAATAATTTATGAGTTGAGCGTGGGTTCGAGGAAAGCTTTGCTAAAATTAAGCGTAGCACGCTCACCTTTGATTATGCCGTTTGAATTTTTAACCCGCTCGCGCACTGTAATTTACCGGCTAATTTTCATATTAAAATTACGCTATATCAGCTTCGACTGCGGGTCTATTTAAAAACTTTTATAAGTATTAATTATTCCTCGCCACTAATTAACTCGTTCGTAAAGAAACTCTCAAGCTAATTTCTCGCCACCAATAAGTATCCAACCAAACCACCCGTACCCCTTTTCCCGATCAAAAAATCATTAAAAACATTTAACCACTCTCATTAAAACACATCAGAAAACTCGAAACAACATAATTAAGCAACAAACATCCCAACCGCTCCTTGGCCGGCAAAAATGAAAAATGAAGCAAAAGTAAGAGCATAGCGCCGCGCATTCCTCGACTTTCTCAGAACTCGCTTAGCGACGATTCTATCAGTGCACACACATACAGCCCTGCGCGCGTACTCGCTTTGATCAACGCCTCTCCCATATCACGCGGCGCGTAAAATATTTTCGTTATCGATTATAATCTCGAAAGCAGCCCAGCCTCTCTCGAGAAAAAAAAGCCAACAAAAGAGAAAAAAAGAAAAGCCTTCGCCTACAGTCCTTTTTTTCTCCAATCCTTAACGAACGGCATACTTCCGCGCGGCGCGGCTCACGTGGCCCTTTGAGCGGAGCGCGCGAGCGCAATTAATGATAAAGCCGCACGTGCGGCACGTGCGAAATGCAAGCCGCACGTGCGAAATGCACCTATACGCAGCAAGGAGACGGATGCCGGCCGAGTCGCTTTCTGCTGTTTCTTTGGGACGAGGAGAGACTGGCTTGATTAATCCGACGGCGCTCGAGTGCGTTTTCTTTTATTGCGAGTTTTCTGAGGAGGAGGCTGGGGGCGCCTGGAGCTTCTTTGATGGGAGTGGGTTTAGGATAGAGGATGGGATGGAGGAGATATTGACGGGATGGTGTGATTTGTTGGTGAATTTTTATGGTGATTTTTTTTAATGGGAATTTTGAAGTAGGGGTGGGGAGTGAGTGTATTTAGGTTCTAGTTGTCGAATTAATTTCAGTAGTTTGGGATTTAAAGTGACTTTGGGAATTTTAAATACAGAAGGTCTTCTTGATAATTTTCTCAAGAGTTTTTCGTCGACGGTCGCTTCAACGCGCATTTATCGCTACTGCTTATCTGAATCTCACGGTGCGCGGTTTCAAATTCTTTCTCATTTTCACTTCTTACGAAATAATTGCAGGTATTTATTATCATAACATCTATTTTAAATTAAAGGTAATGACGATATCAAGTTTTATCTCGTTAATTTATGTGGCTTTTTGTTTATACATATGTTAATTATTCGCGTTATCTTCTTACGGCTTCTTTTTATTTCTATTTAAAGTTAAATAAAATCTAAAATAAAGGTTACTAATTTTCTTCTGCTTGTTTATCGGTATCTTTTATCGCTACATTATATATGTTATTTAATTTACATGTAATCTACTATGTTATTTAGCATCGTTAAATTCAATAAAAAAATTCCATATCTTTTTCACTTTTAGCAACGTGCATCCTTCATCTGACCATTCTTCATAAGTTTAGCTTTTTGCTTTATCGCACAGTAGTTAAACTCTCATCAATAACATTACGTAAACTAGACCTTCTTACTAAGAGAACAAATTTGATGGCAGCAACTTTGTCATTGTCGTTTGCATTTTTTCAAATGGACATAAGAAAGGTAACTCGCGCGTAGTGCGTTTGTGTAAATCGCATGCAAGAACGTCAATCAGTAATCACGTTGTGCGAAGGACTTTCTATTTTTGCGATTGTAAAGTGTATAAATGCAAGTTTCTCAAAGGCAACTTTCGAAGTATCGAAAATCTCGTTTTCTTTCTGTGAAATAATGCGTTTCTTTAGCATAATGCAATATACTTAAATTTATTTGTTCAATAATACTAATATTTGCAAGAAATAACAGAAACGTTTAAATTTATTTTCAAACATATAAATCACATTTACCACCAAATTATCTAAACATATAACGCACTATATATTTTCACAAAAAACAGAAACGATCAATAACACTAATAAACCCACTCAGCGCCAACAAAAAAGCCCCTTCATCGGCCAAAGTCACAAAAAAAGCCACTGAAAGCCAAACGCACTGCAGCGAGTCTCTAAAAATAAATTCAAAAACTCCCCCACGAAGCCCGACTTTTTTCTCCACCCCATCGCGCGCCGCTTGCACACGCGGCGCGCATTTGTGTATACATATACGATCCAGCCAGAGCTCGGTATCAGACTACAGAAGCGACGAGTGGGTGCATTATTCCAGAAAGCGAGAGCCCGCACAGCAGATGGACAACCGTGCGAACAATGATCCGCGATGCTGGATGAAACCACGTTTAGATGCATGTATAGAGGTTGAATGGGGATCGTCGAAAAGGCGAGGAAATGGAGATTGAAAGGGGGAAAAAAGAAATTCGCTGCGCGTTGATTTCTGTCGTGATGGTTTTGCGGAGATTTCAGAGCGAGGGAAATTGTAAATGAAATTATTGTATTTGTAGGGAACGTCGTAAAAACGGTACGTGATATCGTAACGCATTATGAGTAGGAACAATTTAATGAAATAATAATGATCGAGTCGAGCGTGGCGGGAAAAATTGTAGCTTCAAGAAGTCAGGCTTGAAACTACGCGCAATCGTAGCTGCAATATCCTCGATTGTGGCTCTGCAGGAACAGGAATTGTAATCTTATAAGCCTACCGATGCTTGTAAGCACGACGCCGTAGAGCTAGAATTGCAGTAAAGCCATGTACAAATTGTTTCCGTGTATTGAATGTATAAAATAAGTTAACTGTTTATTTCGCGCGGCACACGATCCTTTAAAATTCTAGAATAGAGTTGACTATTTCTTGAGAATTAATGTTTGCCTCGAAACATTGCAAACCCTTTCACAAATTAAAATTTAAATCCAAAAGCCACGGCTAAACTTGTTAGCCAGCAATCGCTTCTTTTAGCCAACGACTCTATTTTTCAAAGTAATTGAAAATCCCTCAATCCTTCCACAGCCAATCCAGCCAAAGCACACAATAGCCAACAAAAGCCCTCGGAGCGCAAACAAACCATCTCGAAAAATCGCAAAAAAGCCACACCACGTCCATCAGGGATGCAAAAAGGTCAAAAAGCCAGCATACAGGTCTCTCTCGCTTAAAGCCCAAGAGAGAGGGAGAGTGAGAGAGAGAGAGAGAAAGAAAGAGCGCGTAAGTGCACCCATAGACCGAGACAGAGAGAGAGCAAGCGCATAGAGCTCCCCCCGCACGTTGAACCATGGTGGGGGAGAGAAAGAGAGAGAGAGAGAGAGAGAAAAGTGCGCTCGCTCTCTGGCGGGCGTTGGAAAGACCGGTCCCCGGCAGTAGGCCAGCAGCGCTCGGGGACTGCGCGTCGCACGAGAGTAGCGCTCCTACGTGTACCACGTGCACGTATATACGCGCAGGCATTCCAAATGGACCTTTGCCGCGGCGGCGTGCGAGCGTCGGACGCGACCTAGCGCAACATCGCTCCGTTCGCAAGTGGAATTAGCCGGATCGTGAGAGAGGGAGGAGAGTAGATTAAGTACGCTTTAGGGAAATTTAAAGCGATACCTTAGTTGAAGTTTGGTCCAAAGATTTGCAGCTGCTCGTTTAGTTCTTCTTTGTATTTGGAGTGTACATAGCGGGAGCAACTTTGGAGGATTGAGTGATAGTGAATTGTTCGACGTGCCTACGATGTATTTTATAGTTTTTTACGCGGTGTTTATGAATTAACTTGGGGTTAATTAAAAAAAATCGTAAAAGTTCTTCCGAGGATCGAACTTCTTCGGACTTGGCTTTATAACGTAACCAGAGAAGCATTTACAATAAACTAATCTGATAACCAAATCAATAAATAACCCGAACTAACAGTTTAACGCAATACTCCGGTCAAACCTCTCCAAAACAAGGAAACCGTAATCCACCTGTGTTCCATCAAGAGTAGAATCAAAAGAAACGTCCCGGAATCCAGTGCATCCGGACGAATTTCCTCGTCCCGAGATCCAAAACAGACAGCCGGCATCAAAAACATCCCGGCTCTTCCGGCAAAAAGTCCGCGCAGTCTCAGAAAAGCCACCGATGCCAATCGCAGCGGAGCCTCGGTACGAGCAGCGCGCGGCGGGGGCGTCGTCGCGACGCTATGACGTCTTGAGGCGCGCCGGGGTGGGAGTCGAAGAAGCCGAGAAAAGCCAGCGCCGCCGGCTTCTATTATCGGACGGCGATATGTTCGAGGAGAAGAGAAGGATAGACGGCGGCGGCGGCGAGTGTCGACTGCTCGCTGTGGCGCGGCGACGTCAGTACGACGAAGCCGACGGTGCCACGAGGTTCGGCAAAAGGGACTACTTCAACGACGGCTACGAGGGCCTGCCGGCGCTGGTCGAGGCCACTCGGGCTCTGAGGATCGGTAACGGTGTTAGTAGTGGTAACGGCAAGCCGCTCGTTAGGCGCGTCAGGTCTTACGATTCATCGGAAGAGCCGTGCAAGAACTCGTCCCTGCTGACCAAGACGAGGCCGTCGATACTGAACTCCAGTTTCTCGTCGGTCTGTAGCTGTGATACCGTTGATGACCAGGGCAGCGTGATTCAGTGCACGTCGTTCTCCGGGAAAGGCTGTAGATCCGAGCCCAAGAAGTACTTTACCATAGTCAATCTGAAAGGAGAGGATAGCGAGGTTGAGAAAATAGAGCAGCCAAAGGTCACGGTTAGTTTAGAAGATAGGCCGGTGGTCTTTAGAAGATCGACCTCAGCCTTGGAAAGTACTGATCTGCCAACTGCTCACTCCAGGAACGACTCTGGTTTCGTGGACGACACCAATGATACATCGTATCTGGACGACATCGTTGCAAATTACGAGGATAAGCAGCCGCCTAAACCAATAGCCGTCGACTCGGTGTCCATCAGGTACCGAACCCGTAGCAACGGTAGTGAACACCAGCCTGTTAGATCCAGTCGAGACTTTACCACGAAGACGGAACGACTGATAGCCCGAAGATCTTACAACTCGACCGCCAGTGCCAAATCTTACAATCCAGCCCGCGAAATTACCAGAAGATCAGCATCCTTTGAGTCGAGGATCAAGGACGAGTGGCGTCCGGCCAGCGAACCTGTTCCCAAAGGTCGGCAATTGCAACTGGAGAATACAGATGCCATGCGAGGCTGTGGCGAGGTAGCAAGTATCGACGAAGACCAGAGCTGTGTTCTGCTAAGGATCAGATCGCTGCAGCAGGATGACGACAATAGTTCACAGGACGTGGAAGACAGTGGTGGTGGTGGTGACAGTGCTAGTAGTAGTAATGGTGGCCTATTTCTGAGACAGCAGGATGAGAGGTGCACAAGAAGGGATAGAGAGAGGGCCAGGCTGCTCAGGAGACGTAGGATCAACGGCAGATCTGCTTCCGTGCCCAGATTACAAGTGAGTTGCTGGATCTTTGATGTGTTCGTTTTTTAGCGGGGTATGAGAATGGATTAGGTGGCTTGAAGGTCCTTTGACTTTGATCTTTTTGGGTTGTCATGGAAGCGATTAATCTTTTTAGGAGATGGACGAGAGTCTGTAGGGTAGAGGATGCCGTATAGGAATATGGGTACTGGCAATGATTTAATTATGTAGTGATTGATGATATTTTGGTATTATTTAATATTTTTAGTGTTGTATAAGTAGAATGTAAATTTATTACAAAATGTTTTATTCGAAACAATTTTCGAAAATCTGGAGCAATATTCCCTAAATTACAGAATGCACGAAATTTAAAATAAATTAGACGCTCAGATGAACATCTGTACTGATCTTTATCAACGATCTAGTTATCTGCATTAAGGTTGTATACGTTAAAATCGAAAATCAAAATGTTTTTTTTTTTATAATTAAAAATAATTTTTTCAAATACAAAAGCTGTATTTTTAAAAACTAAAAATATCTCGTTCAAAAATCCTGTGTGAATTGAATCGTGTAGTTTAGGTTTTTTTTGGAACTTTTTAACTCATACAACTTTTTCTTGAACTTTTAAATAAAAGGCTTTGTTCGATAATCGTGTGAACGTAACAACTTTACACAAGTAAATTTACAATTCCGTTTCTACTATATTTTATTTTAAATTTTTAGAAAAACATTTTTATTTCGGGTTTTATCTCCACACTTCTTGTTTACCATTTTGCAGCCTTTTTTTTTTAGTATCATTAAATTTAAATGTGCTTTTGTGACTCGAAATTTTTTGGACTGGACTACACAGTAAGAAATTTAAAATAGAGACTTCACTAAAGCGCAGCTAAATATAAACAAAGCTATAAAGGTATTTAGCTCTCATAATCTATATAACTATTTTCAGAGAACTTTTCTAGACTTTGCACAGTTACAGAATGAATCAAATATTTAATCAAATGTTACAAGATAACAGCTTTATCATGCCTCTTGCAAATCAGTTGTTCATTTCATAAATCAAATATTATAGTAACACCGATTAGATCAAATATTGAAATAGGCTTACTTTTAATATCACAATACCTTTCACACTTATATTTCCATTATTACCGATGTAAGCATTAAGAATCCATTTTCGCAAAAGCTACTATTTTACATCACAGTCATTACAATTTTCTCATAAAATTTCTAAACAACATCCAACACTTCGACCAACCAACTCATAAGAAAAATCCAATTCGCCAAAATAATATTCTCCAATCTATTCCAGCGCCAGACCGAGCGCCAACAATAGATAATCCTTATGAAAGCAAAAAATACCACATTTTTTCTTGGAACGCTCCCATGAATAATGCGCATTAATGCAAATGCATCAGCCCGCGCGCGTGCCGCTAACAGAAAAATTGCAAACAATCGCTTAGCCGCAACCTGGCGCGAATGGAAAACAAATTACCGTCCAAGTCTCATTGAGCAAGTATGCTTAGACGGCCGCGATCGCGTCCACGCATCGGTCATCGATATTGCGATTACTCTGGCGCCACATTTGAATTTTATTAGAAAGCCCGCGCGCTCGCGGATTTGAATTGCCAATGTCGCTTTTCTCTTTTTTCTCTCAGCGCGGCGATTGTCTTTCCCAATCGGGATGCGTTGACACCCACGCCTGCCTCAAGCAGGTTCATCATATATCGGCTATTTATGTGACATTCACCTCTCTGCGTGCAGGGGCAATTTGCCTATGTGGATCCTCTATGCGCGTTTTCGTCATCGTAACGGTGAATTAATGTGCGGATCGTTGCACGAGCTGGCGTTGGAGGTGGTATAAATGGCTGTTTGGCAATAGCGCAAGCCGGGGTGAATTAATTGTCGCGCGGCTCTGCATTCCGATGTTGACGCGTAAGTTGCTGCGGTCTTACGGAACTTACTCCGTTTTGCGCATGTAGAATGCGTTGTATGTGTATTGAGAGAAAGAGTGACTTAAGTGTTTTGAATATGGAAAATGTATGAGTGTACTCTATATTTTTAAATTACTGAGATTAACTTGTTTAACTAGACACTTGATAATCGTATTAGCATAAGCTACCGAGAAACACGGACTTTTGTTTGACTATACTTTAATGGATTCCAGCAGGCTCTCTTCGTAAGCTTGAAGAGTGCCTCTGATGCCTTCAAATTTGAAAACAATGGGACTTTGACAATTTTTGTATCGTCACTTCGTGACCTTGACACCTTTACGAAGCGAGAGTGTCGCGTAGAAAAAAAATTTCGGCAGACTATTTTGAATCTTTCAAAATTTAGTAGCTATTTAAATATATACATATTTAAAAATAATGGCACTATGACTATGGATATTTTTGACTTTACTTCAAATAAAAATATCACTTACTTACCTAAAACAAACCATACACTATCAACAATGAAAATCAGACAATCCAACTTATTCTAAATAGTTTAAAAAAAATACATCAAAATTTGTTCTCACCAACTCAAAAAACCCAGCAAGCTCATCACACACAAAACCAATAATCCCCACACTCATAAACCACGCTCAAACAATGCAATCTCCATATCCAATACCAAACCCCCCTCCTCCTCAAAAAAAATCACCAAAAGCCAATAACCCCCCTCGCTTCAAAACCTGCCATTTTTCCCTCGCCCGTCCAGCAACTCTCGCGTCAGGTAGACACAGCGCGCTTATAACGAGACTCGCTTGAGTTGCGAAAGCTCCTTGAGCTGCACACTTGTCCGTGCGCGCTCGGGCATTAATTTGCGTCGGCGGAGAGAAAAGATCTCAGCGCGATGGCTGCCGATATACACGCGAGCGCTTATATACGTAGCTCGGCTCGCGAGCGACGTGGATATACGGCCCGTAAATCAGGCTCGCTTCGGTCTCGAAAAACGGCACGTGGCGAGTTACCATGCGGATTGTGGCTTAGTGTATACGTGTGTGTAATGGATTTGCGCTGGTGCACGAGTCGCGCAGCTCTTTTTTTAATTAGCGCTATGGGCGTGAGCGCGATAGATTGGTTAGGAGTTGCGTAAGTGGGTAATTGATATTTTTTTTGGGTTTTTCATCGACGCTTTTCTGAAAACGATTTGGATTTTACGTTGATACGAAGTAAGCGGACGAGATTACTTTCTGCGAAGCGGAGAATGTTTCAGTGCGATAATTTGTCTGTTTTTAATTTTATGGTCGTTCAAACGCTCGTTCCGCCGGAGATAAATTCAATAACGATCCAGCAAAAATTACACGATCCTAAAACGCACGCATATATTCCCCGAAACATTCGCTCGTACACATTCACCCTCGTCTCGCTGTATGACACGATTTTCAAGAGGGCCGGCCACTCAGACGCGAATTTCTTAATACAGCAATTACACGCGTTATGCTTCCAAGCAAAAAACTCGCTCGGACTAAAAGCCCCGGAGAGTCTCTTAACTTTTATTGGCGCGCCAAGCGGCCCTCTCGCTTCGACAGCGCATAAACAAAACGTTATCCATCTTTACGAGTCTCTCCCCCCCTCAAAACCCTGTACTTAAGCTTTCGACAAAATTCACCGTTCCTAAAATCTTCCTTTACGATTGCTCTTTGCCTCTACGAGTAAAAAAAAGAGCTCGCGCCAAAATTGCGAGCGTACGAGAAATCGTAAAGCCGAATCCGCGTAATGATACGCTCTATCCTCTAAGTATATACACAGAGTGCGCCCTCGGCGAGAGCGACGCGACGCAGCCTCGAAAATTAAGGGATTACCCCCCTCGGGGCTGTATTATACGTCGCCCTTCGATCGGCCCGGCTCTCCAAATTGCCGCGCCGTCTTGGCAGTGTGGGAAAGAGGATCCCTTTTTTTCGGGGCCTCTGGAAGGTGGGGCTCGATTTAATTTTGTCTGCCTTTTTGCGCGCGTTGGCTGCATTACGCGCGAGGCTCGAACGGTGCTTTAATTTGTTTTGATTGAAAAAGCCGATTTTTCTGGCGGACGATCGGCGATACCACACGTGTGGTGCGAGGAGGGCCGGCCGATTAAACAGTCAGATAGGAATTTCGGCTGCTTCCGTTTATCTCACGTAATATTTTCGACGATAGCTTCGCGTTGGTGATTTTTTTTTTGTTGTTGCTGAGAACGATTGCATAACTCTAGATTTAAAAAAAAAAAAACAAGAGTGGTAGGATGATGGGTGGAAAAGCGGGTTTAATGCTTTAGCGAGAAAGTGGTTTTTTTGCGGGAAAGGTATGCGCATTCTTTTGTTTGTTATATCGTAAGGGATTATTCATGCAATTAAAAACTTCAAAGTGGATGTCGCACTGTTTGACGCGCGTGGATTAAGCGATAAGATCGATTGTTTAGTTATCGATTTGAGTCATGTGATGTTCAAAGAATATAATATTGATAAATAATGATTCAAGTAGTTCAATAGGAAATGACGTTACATAGAAATAATTCCCTTTTGTTTAACGTTGAGAAATTTTTAAGTTAACAATTAATTAATCGATTGTCACTATAAAAATTTTAAAGTTTCTTTAAAATAATCTCCTTTATATTAGTCATTATCGCTAATACATAATCGTTCCAACTTACTTCATAGCAAAAACATCTCTAAAAAAACAAACGCGCTAAATTAACTTTAGAAACATATCGAAGCAAACATTGATCGACTGAGTTAGACAGTCTTTTGTCTTGTTACACTGTGCGCATAGCCAGAGCATCAGTTGTGCATCAGTTTATTTACACGTCGCGGCCACGTGCCGAATCACTTGACGAGCTGGCGGGCGTGCGCGTATCGCGCAATCGAACCTCCGCATATCTTTCGACTTTCATCTGCATAATTAAACAAATTTCAGAGCTCGCTTGGCTTTTTTTTTGCTTGTGTGCTGGTCATTTAAAAAGTAATTTGATTATTTTAAAATTATTTTTTATTTATTGATTATGTAGTATAATTAAATAAAAATATTTATAAAAAAGATTCTTTTTTAATATATTTGCTATAATAAACAGTTACTAAATTCTTCAGTTTTACTTTCGCATTCAGATAAAATAACCAAAATTGTTAAATAAAGTCGTGACCGAACTGTATACACATCAACACATTGTTTACAAAAACACTCTCGAATCTCCAAAAAAAAAAAAAAAAAATGCAAGAAAAACCTAAATCCCCACCAATAAGCAAACGCACATACCACCTCGATTTGCGTCAATGAAAAAACTTGGCCGCGCTTCGCAGTCGCCGAGCGTTACCACAGAGCGGCGCAGTTGGCGCGCGAAATTTTTTTTATTACCGCGAGCCGGTTGATATCGCCGATTCACGGGCGTATGTGGCGCTAATCGGATTTCGAATTGGTTATGGCAGTGTTATTATACGTCGGTAGTGAGAGTCGAGCGGAGTGAAAGTGACTCGCGGGCGCGCGTTTGTTAACCCGTTAACTTCTTCAACGGTGGCATTCCGTAAGGGGCGATTGACGTTTGCTGGGTTTTTTAATTTGTTCAGGAGGTAATGATGCGGGAATTAGGAAGTGGCGGTGTGGCTATTTTTATTGAGGGATTTAGCGTATGTTGGATTACTTATAGAGTTTTGGATACCTGTATCACCTGATTGGGAAGTTTCTTGGGATCGATGGTTTTAAATCGATCGGTAATCAATCAAGTTTTTTAATAATTGCTGAAGTTATAATGAATAGTTGTTGTGTAAGCAGTAAACGAAAAAAATTCTTTTCCTTGAGAAATTAAATTTAAAATATTTAGTTTTATATAAAACATTATATACAGAATACTATTCCATTGCAATAATTGAAAATAAAAAAAATTAATTTAATAATTTTTCAAATAAAAACTTGATATTTAGTTGTCGATTTAGACAAATCTATTTAGACTGTTTCTTGAATTGCCAAATTTTCTAATACAAAGAAAGAATATTTGCTGAAATGTATAAAAATAGAGCTGCGAAATGGTATACATAATACCACGAAATTTCAAGTCGTCAGCACTTAATAAAAATAACTGTTTTCTTAGAACAACGTTGTTCTTATATTTATCTTAATTTCTATGCTGAAGCTCGCTGTGTCTTCCCGTCGCTGAAATTTTATTGATGTAATCGCACGACAGCTAAATGTCGTCTATTATTCGCGTAATTAAATTGTTCAACCAGTGCATAATAAACGGCTTGTTTTCATTGAGTAATGAGAATTTTAACACGGAAGAATCTACTTTTATTATAAATTAAAACAATACAAACAATAATATAAAATATTTTTAAACCTCGTTAAGATTTTGATTTACGTTCTCATAAAACTACTTTAAGAAATTATTTCATTTTTTTATTCCTAAATTACTACTCCTTAATTAATTTTTACAGCTTAATTTTTACATCCCCCCTCCCTGCCGTCATACCCTTCACTTCTGATCCAAAAATCCAAATAATCTTACACAACCACTCTCCGCGAAATCCGCGCACCATCGAAAATATAAATATCATCGCGTATCCCTTTCATCACTCCTCTAAGCGCACAATATAATACTTCTACTGCCTAAGGATAATGAGGACAATATAACCTATGCGTTGCATATCAATCGCGCGAAATTGAGTCGCCCCCCACCTTCAGAGCTCAGCAGACGCGCGTCGACAAAGGCTCCAATTTCGCAACTTAAATCGAAAAGCGGCCTCTCCCCAAGCTCGAGCATCGCAAATCGCTTGTGTGCCTGCTGTGTAAGTGCCTCGCGTCTCTCTTGAGAGCTACTTTGAAATACCCACCTCTTTTGAAATTATTCTCGTTTTTGCGGACGTCACTCGCCAGGCGTGCAAGCATATTGGAGTTTTTTTTGTTATTGGTGAATGGTTTTTCTATAGAATGTTTGCGTTAATTTTGATAATTGTACCCCATAAATTGGGAAAATTGATAACATTTTTTTCCTTAAGTTTTTTTTTAAAAGAAAGCGATCGCTCTGATAAATTTAAACATCTCCATTTTCGGCTCTGATTTTAACGATACTTTCTTTAAATAAACTTTAAACTCAGCATTTACAATCGTACTTTTCCCATTTAATTTCTCGTTTCTCCGATAAGAGAAAGTTATTAAAAATATCAAAAATCCAAATTAAAAATCGCAAGCCCAATTACTTGCATTCACAAAATTTTTACCTAAAAACCTCCGCACGTAATCACCGTCTAAAACCCATGCCCTCAAAAACACATCACCTCTCAGCTTTTTATCACTCCAGGACCCCAAGCTTATAATTTATCCAAGCCCATCAAACTCACCCACTAATCACACTCTAACCAACTCCGCAAACACCTCGCCGCGTAGCCGCAGCACCGTCCATTATCCAGCAGCCCGGGGAGGGAGCAAAACAAGACAAATCGACGGACGACGATAAAAAAGAAAAAGCCGGGGCATCGGCTAAACTCGACCCGCGGCCGCCGAACTTCGGGGGCCCTCGAAAATTTATGCTAATCTCCGGTACGAAATCTCGTTCCTCGGCGCGGAATGTTAATGGCCCCGAGGGGCCGATGCAGCCCTCGCTTTTTTTATCTCGCGACCGAGCCTCGCTTGTACGCAGAGCCCGAGGAACTCGGAAGTGATGGTATGTGAGCGCGCGCAGCTTGTAAGAGATACTTTCGGTTTCGCGACTTTCGCGGTTTTTAAAGAAAAGGGGAGCACTTAAGAGATCCGTGCTCTCGATAAACCGTCGCGTCTTCTGTTTTTGCGCTGTTTTTGTTTTTAGTTTTTTCGAAGAGAGCGGAAAGGTTTTGCTTGCGCAATTTTTCGGAGTCGTTAATTTTTCGCGAACGAGTTTCTCTTTTGTTTTCCGGAGGTGCGCGCTTAGCTTAGGTAGAGAGATAAGCGCCGGCTGATAGATGATTTTTGGCTTTGGAGATGTAACGCGTGATATAACGCCTCTTTAATAGCGGGCATTAATCTTGTTCCGGCGATCGTTCCGTTTAATGCGGCCGTGGGGTATTACCATAAATAGAGAAATTTGTCCGGAGAAAAATTAGGCGGGAAGCTGTATTAATAGGACGGTTTCTAAGCGTAATCGGAGGTTATGAGGTAACGCGCTTTTGCTTTCAAAATTTCGTCTCGAGAGGCTTGAATGCTGCGGATTTTCTCACCTCCGCGGATCGCATTACATCGCTAATCATATTCGCTTTTTAATTAAAACATCCCAGCTTCCCGTCGCTATTTACGTAAGCGGACGCTTCCGTTCTCTTTTTTAACATTTGCACTATGTCAATAATCAATTGGAGCTAATCAATTCTGCAATAAATTCAGTAAATTACGAATTTTAGATCGACCTATTAAATAAACGGCGCATTATTAATATTCCAAAAACTATAAATCATTTCTATCCACGACACACATCTCCAATACCTACACAATCCCACCAACAAAATTTCCCTCAACCATAAAAATCCAAAGCAGACCAATCACCCACTTATAACCCACCACACGACCCATCCTCCCATTCAATATCACAACCACATCAGCCGCTCTTATTAGCAAACCCGCGCCTCTACAAACTCGAGCAACCCATAATCCCCTTTAATAAACTCCTCACCACGAAAAAGGAAGAGGCAGAAAACTAGGCGGGATAAGCAGGCGGCAAATGGTCTTATGCAAATCCCGGCACGATTTCGCGCGTCCGGGCTTCCTTTGAAGCAGCTCAGCGCTAGCCACGCACCTGTACGGCATCGCCGGAGAGCCGACCCAAATCGCTCGGATCGCCAAGCATTGACCGCTTTTCCATCGATTTTCCACGCAGACGCTCTAATTAATTTAACGAGCGGCCGTTTTGCGTATAAATAATTTAGCAGTGATCTTTCGAGAGCGCTGGATTCAAGCCGGGTGAAAATGAATTATTGGGTTATTACCCATGAGAGGCTGGATTCTCGTATATGGAAGTGGCGCTGTAATAAAATTTAATTTTACAACTTCTGCGCTTTCCGTAAGCGTCCGTTCGCGCTAATCAGCGCTACTAAATAACAGAAATCAACCTCTCGTAAATTTCAGCAATCAGCGCACACCAGAAAACATCTCCGCGCCCGTTAAACCCCTTAAATCGCAAGAGTTACGACAAAGTAAGCAAACAATTAGCAGAGCGCCTAATCGCAAAATCAAAGCGAGCGCCTCAAACGCTTTAGTTTCTACAAATTAGCCTTATCTCCCATCCCGCTTCACGACTCTTTATTAATTTAGCCACCCACGCTCCCAGCACAAAAGCGCTTCCTCCTATCTCCGCCGCGAATCTTCCCACCGAGCCACACACGGCCAATCTCGATTCAGCCCGTTCGTAAAAGCGCGCGAAAACTGTCGATTCCCCGGGAGCTAACGGGGTTACAACAATAACCCGGAATGCGCCCGTACGACTCTATTACGCTTCCAGCTCGACGCGCGCCTCGCTTTCTCCTATGAGTTTCGGCTTTTTACAATCGAGTTACGTCGACGCGTCCTTCTCAAGTATGAGGATGAATCGGGGATTGTTTTATGGATATATGGCCGGTGGTTAATTGGATTGCGCAATATTGGGAATTCGGTGGGCGGTGTATTGTTAGCGAGGCATTGTTTTATTGGAAGACGATGCGTCGCTTTTTAAACTGTGATTTATTTCTCGGCTGCGCTCGAGGCGCGGCTTAGGAAAATATTGAAAAAGCTAAATCTGCAGCTTGACGTCATTGGCGGGAATCGTTTCAGCGAGCTGGGAGTCACGAGGAAACAATTTCTGCCGCGGTGCAGCCGAGGCTCTTTCAAAAATACGATGTGGAGAAAAAAGTCGAGGCGCTGTATATAATAAAATACGTACTTTAACGGCGAGAAAATGATCTTTGGAGTTTAAAAGAGATAGGCGAACACACCTTGCGAGCCGGATTCGTCGCGGCTGTATTTATTGTTTGCGCATTGTACCCTTGTAGTGTCTTGAATGAGTATTTTATTCGATATTATAAATTTTATTAAGAAGCCCTAGGAGAGCTTTACCATTGAGAACCTTGACTTAAATCACTCCCACGTTGTGCAAGCTGACCGAGAAAGCTGTAGGTACAGAACTCGTTTCGAAGACTTACTGGCTAGCTAGAAAAGGGTATTATCTTTTTCTTCGAAAGCGCGCCTATATCGTTTCTTACAAAGGTAAGCGAGTATTTAAGAACAAGTTACACAATGTAAATAACTCGAGACTAGAAATTTAATTTGTACATTTTAGTTAGGAACTACCAAATACCAAAGTTATATCGATAAGGCAACCTTAGTTCCTAATGAGAACCTATTTAATCATCTATTCGGTAAGTTTTTAATGGAACTAGTAAAATAACTTTCCCATACGATAAAGAGATTATAATTTACTTCACTACCAAACCACCTACTACCATAAAACAATTTTAAAATCCAAAACACCTAAAAATCTCAATTTACATAACACGCCGCATAACCCGGACTCCGCAAAATTTTCCAACCCATTCAAAAAAGCCATAACCCATTCATCATTATCATCGAGCCCATAAAATCCCGCAACAGCGCAGACTCCCAGCGTAAACAAAATGTTCCCATCCAATAACCCCGCACACATCCGTCCGTTCTTTCTCCCAACTTTCTCCGGCCGCCCGTGGAAAAAGCAATGCACACATACACCCAAGCGCGGGAGCGCGACCGACTTGACGTAAGCTATATACCCTGCCGCTCTCCTGACGTAACCGGCAGCTTAAAGGCGCGCCTCGCGAAATTTCGTCCTTGCCTCCTCCGCGGCCTTTGGTTCTCTCTTCTACTTTTTTACCGGAGGTACGATGGCAGTCGTGGGCTGGATTTTACGCGAGGATCGAGATAAAGTCGCACGGATGTTGGGTGTTTCGCGATAGGCTGGCGCGTGGGCTTTTTTGCTCGCGAGGGAATAATTTTTTCGGAAGTGGCCGGTCGAGTTGGTTTGTAGGTGAGCGGAGATGTTGGTGAGGTTGTTTGTGGGACGTCCGAACGCGAATTTTTACTCGGGATATTTTAACGATGCGCGAGTGTGCTGTTATTTATACGAGATTACAAGTGGCAGGATACAACTGGTAACATCTGCCGCGCGTTCTGTATAAGTCATCGTGACGTTACCATTACCTTCAATAAACCACGCTGCGATGTTTACGATTCTATTACCCCAATTTTCAGGAAGTTCATTAAACCAAGCGAAAAGGCTTCTTCGAAAGGTGACTAAGACTCCCTCGAAAAAAGCGACGTAATTGGCCAACTGTAACTTATTAACCACTATCCAGTATCATCCGCACAACCGGTCCATAAAGCAAACCGCGCCGTCAAAGCTCCTGTGGCCCATGTATCACTCAAGCCTACATTAAAGCTCGACGGAAAAAGGCAAATTTACAGGCGGATCGGCGAGAAGCCATTAGCACACAACTCCTAATTCCCCCGATAAATAACCCAGCATCCAGCTAATTAATTACCATAAACACGAGAAAGACGCTCCGCTCGCTCTCAACTCGGATAACGTCGCAGTAAGAGATAAGAGAGCGGCGTCTCAATCGACGCGTATATAGCCACACACTCACGCACATAACGAGAGAAATTTCGCGACGCTTTTACAACTCTCGCAGCTTTTTTCACTTCAATACCCCGGCCCCTTCCTCTTCCGCGTGGAGCTGTAATGAGGCGCGCAGGTGACGACGTCGATTATTGTGCGGCTGGATTCACGGGATGTGTTGACTCGTGTTTTGTAAAGAAGAAAGTGTACGAGGAGAGAGGAGAGTGAAAGATGCGCGGGGAAGGCTGGAGACTTGTTTTGCTTTATTGGGCTGGTGAGCGGGCCTGTTTACAGTACGGAAATATAATGTGGGATATCGCGGTGTGCGAGGCGAGTTGAACATGATGGTGGTACATGCTTTTTGGGAATTTTTGATGATGGATGGGTTTACAGGGGAGATGTCGGGTTTAGCGGGTTTATGGTTGATGTGGGTGTTTATTTGGTTGGATGAACTTTAGTACGTGTATATGTGAACGTTATTGGTTTAATTAATTATTACGTAACAATCAATATGGCCTTAAAATAACATTTTCCACTTAACTTCCTCAATAACGGTTAATCCATGCATCGATAAAATTGCGTTACGCTTAAACACCGGAAAGTTTTCAAATATATCATAAACGCTTGACAAACATTAATGAAAGTGAAAACGGATTAACCGATCGATCGGCATTCTGCGCATGCGCGATATTACAAAATTACGCAAGTTCAAGAAGTAATCAATAGGAAGACACTGAGGAATTCCCTTCCTTCTTTTTATTACGAGTCCAGCTCGCTTTCATAAACATATAGTCGCGGCGCCGAGTTAGATGACAGGACAGAGGCCAGCGCGTTACGAGGCGACGTTTAATGTTTTGGAATTTCACTGCGTCTCGTTTGCATAGCGTCCGTGTTTATTGAATTTTTAATCAGTCATGCGTAGTTTAATGTTGCGGGGTTATTTAACAAAATTGATTATGTTTTTAATTAAATATTTGGGTATCGAATTGTAATGTAGATTGTGTGTAAAAGATATTTTAAATAAAATTAAATATTACATTCTTATTTAAGAATGTCATCAACTGCGTGTTAAAATACTTCTCTTATTATTGTTTTTAAGTTTTATTATTAGTAATCTAATATTTATACATTTTTGATAAATTTAATTACTAAAATCAAATATTCCTTTGAGATGTTATTAAAAAATAAAAATCAGCTAAATTCTTAAAGACAAGCTTTTGCGCTCATCAATAATAGGCAATTATAAACTTAGTAAGCAAAAAAAAATCAAACAATTCTAAGACAGTACAAGTACGCTACAAAGCTTCTGAAATTGACACGCTATTTTCATAACAATCCTTCACCTAAGAAACATGTAGGTGTCTGTATACCCACTTACAGTAGACACATAATACATCTCACGTCACGAAGGACCGCGAGAAAATCCATCAATAAGAGGCGCATTCTTCATTGAACCGAAAGAAATGGAAAGGACCAATCTATAATTATTTTTCTTCATCAATATTCGTGAAATTCATGAACACTTTATCAAAACGCCTTCTATTCTTTTCGTTGCGTCTAGTTCCCTTTTACATAATCACACTTTCTTATTTTTAAAATAATTTTGTTGTGAAGTCCGTTAGGGTAGGGTGATCGAGCAAGAGTGTCGACATGTCCCCATCGAAGAAGCTTCCTCGCGGAAAATCGCAGGGGTAGGGTCATCACCCACCCACAAGGTCCGCAAAGAAGGATCGCTGGGCCCTAGGTAATTATCGAGGGCCAGACGTGTGTTCCCTGAAAAGAAGGAGATTATCGATCGAGCGCTCGGTCCTAGTTTTATTGCGGTAGAGCAATAAAAACGGGTCCGGCGCAGTAGCGGTCGAATCTCAATATTTTCGAGCG